>JAFJYG010000094.1:0-92716 GCA_017366145.1 Cadophora sp. M221 | reverse complement strand
GTCCCAGTGCTTCTTCTTTTGTTGTCGGATAGCGTCATGGTACTGCTTAGAAGCTCCTTTTGCCGTGTCTTCTAGGTCTGCAATAGTTCGTCCCGCTCGTCGTTCGGTCCGGGCCCTGTTTCTCCAGTATGTGTATATGTGGCGCAATTGTGTGAGGTCGGCCGTCCACCATCGCTTTGCGTACGGCGACGGACTCGCCTTTGGTGTCAGGGCGTGGACTAACTCTAGGACTACTGACATCAGTCTATCCGTCTGCTGCTGTACTGTGCCTCCAAATGGGGTGGTGTCCAGTGCTCTTGTAATTCTAGCGTTTATTTCTTTCCACGGTGCGTTCTTGAGCAGTAGTCGCTCCTGTGGTCTCGGCGCTGGAACCGAGACATCAAAGACTGTCTCAATCGCGCAATGATCAGATCCGTGTTCCGTACCGTGTATCGCGCATTTGATTGTTGAGGCTGTGAGTCCCTCAGTAGCTAGGACCAGGTCAATAGTCGTGGCGTAGCTTCCGCCGTGCCACGTTTTTGTGCCTCGTCGGAGAAGACTATTGAGTGCGAGTTCGTTCATTAGGTCGATAATCGGATCTGCCTCACCCTGCCTTTCCATAGATACCTCGTCTCCTCCCCATAGTTGATCGTGTCGGTTAAAGTCTCCGGCAATCACTACTTCTATGACTGTGTCTGCGTCTCGCCTTACGTCCGCGATGGCCTTGCGTAGGTTGGTGCACGTGTCCCGCAACGCCTGAGCATCTTCTCCTGGTACGTAGACTGACACTACCAAGACTAACCGGCCCGGGAGCCGTACAATTGCTGCTGTTATGTCTGGGGACTCTATTGGTACCTGTTCTGCCTCAATATCCTTGTTCACCCAAAGCATGCTTCGAATTGCCCATCTTCCTTCTCTCCATGTTGAGGGAACCATTTTAGTCCATCTGTGGTGCGCCATGGGGGTCGTCAAGAGTCGACCCTGGAGTCTCCGTGCGTGTGGTTCCTGAATAGCTAACACCGTTGCCTCCTGAATTTCTTCGTCGTTCATCAAGCTGTCGTGTACTGCGCCTTGTTTCCTCACATTGAGTTGGATCATTTGGAAGGTTTTATTCATGTTGGGAGGGGTAGAGCTTCTTGCAGTTCCTGCTGAACGACTCGTGAGGGCCTCCGCACAGGACGCACTTCACTATAGATTCGCTGCATCCGCTGTGATGGTGGCCTTCCTTGGCGCATCTCCCGCAAACTTGAGCCTTATTGCACTGGAACGCTTTATGGCCAACCTCCTGGCATCTGTAACATTGATCTGGGCGCGGTCGGCGTTCAAACACTCCAGTGTATCCAGACTCCCCTCCCGCATGGAAGAAGCCTTCTGCAAGAAGCCTCCGCGCATCAGCTGCCTTGGTCAGGTACACGACCATCGAACCATAGGCTTTAGGGGCTTCTTTCTTGCTTAGCCACGCAATCTTAGCAACGGTTGCTTCGTTTTCTTGTCCGAATTCTTCTGCAGCTCCTGCTCGAATTTCATTGTTTTCGTCCAAAACTGCTGTCCGCCTTACACTGTCCACCTTGATTGGGTAAAGATCGTCGCGGAGCACCCGTGCTCCTCGGCCAATGTTTGCCTCTGCTACTCGCTTTACCAGCTGATGCTCCGCTTCATCTCGACAGGCGATCTTAATCCGGTTCTCCTTCTTTGGGTCCACAGTCACAGCGCGGCATCGCCAATTCTCCTGGTCTTTCATTGCACGGATTGCCTGCTCTAGCATAGCCCTAATCGTCCCTGCCGTCGTCTTGTCTCTTTCCATGTCCTCAACTCTAGAGGTATCGATCGTGCAAAATAGGGTGCCGCTGAAGGAAGATGGTGTTGTGTTTGTCGAGGAGAGGGTGCGTACGTTGCTTGGTTGGCTCGTCGGTGGTGTTCGTGCGACGTCCGCATAGGATCCCCGTGTGCTGGTAGCAGTCGCCTGGTTGTTCTTGATCTCATCTAGTTGGTGGTTTAATTCGTCCATTTGAGTCTTGACATCTCGCACTTCTTGCTGGGTCTCTTCCAGACGTTTTTCTAGGTTCTTGATGGTTTCCTGTTGCTGCGCAGCGATTTGCGTCAACTTCCTGATCTCCTTATGCGTTATTCCCACCACCTCCAGCACCTTTTGCCATCCCGTCGCGTCGGCCGTCGCCGGATCGGCGTTCCTGCCCTCTGCTTGTGCCCCATTTGTCGTCCGTGAAGTGCGTTTTGAGGTCTTCGCTACTGTCGTACTTGTGCTCTCAAGTTGCTCCTGACTTTGCCGGGCTCTTTGGCTGGGCGTACGAGTGCGTTGGCTCAATGGTTGAGGTGTGTCGTCGACTTCAATTACGTCACCCGCGGTATCCACACCAGGACCCGACATGTCGGAGACGAAGCGCGCTACGCGTAGGGCCGCGTTTCTCGACACCACGCCAATCAGGCCGTCGATTTAATGAACGATTGAATAAATGATTGAATAAACGATTCCGCGGTCCTCCTCGGTGCAGCATACAGTAGAGTTCGAAATCGGCTTCAGTTTGGAAAACTCAATGACTTTTATTTTTCGACCCACATTATTGCAACTAACCCTATATGGCTATCCGTCTCCGGACCTGCATTCGCCTAAATCCTGCCTGGAATTTGCCGATGTCGGCAGAGGCACACCAGGCACCTCAATTAAGAGCTCGAACACTCACGGTGAGTGCCTACATACTACCGGGGCTGCTTTCTCCTGTTAGGTCATTCTCTCACTAGATGGAGAAGTTCTCTTGGTTCATGATTCAGTGTCTCGACATTGGATAGTGTACACAAGCCACACGAAGTCCTTCGAACTTCGTCCCTTAGTGGTCGCTTTAACTTGCATATTTCTTCCGAGGCAAGTTGTGACGTGTCGGGCGCGAATTCGCCGCCAGAGGAATATGAGGGTGAGTGGATGCCACCTCAAGTGGGAGAGAGGGGTAGAACTTCAAGCAGGAAAAGCAGCTGGAGCAGCTGACGATCTAACAGCTGGCCTCAAATTCTCAATCTCAACAGCGATTCATATTCATTCGAGCGCAGGACCATTGCTCTCGAACAGAGAGAAGTTCGTCGCCGTGTCATTCAACTGCACCATTGATTCGCTTCCTAAGAACCACTTGCTATGGCCAACAAATACAAGACTTACTTTCTGTCCCCAGGTTGGGATTTTCCAGTTGGTTCTATCCAGCTAGGATCCATAATCTCAGATCGTTCATTCCCTCAACGATATCTCACAGAGCATGACCCTCGAGCATTCGGTGGCGAAGTTCACGAATCCGTGAAAGAGCACTTCACCGACACTATCGGCCAAAGCAAGACGAACAAATTTGGTCTGTGGGCGCAATTCCTACAAATATTCGGGCTAGGAGCCGAAGCCAGCGTATCATTTGACAAAGGCACGATCGAAAAGTACTCCTTCAAGCGCATGAAAACGGAGTTCTTCGTCCCGAACAAGGAATTCGCCAAGGCTGCTGTGAAGATTGCCGACGTTGCGGACTTCTTGGAGCAGACGGACTACCAGGAGCCTGTGTACATCATCACTGGAATCAAGACCGTGGAGGGTGCAAGTGTCATTACTGTGAAGAAGAAGGGACGTGGGCTTCACCTCAAGGCAGGGTTCGATGGCACACCTGCGGGCGTTCCGATTACCATTGGACCCGAAGCGAATCACAAGGATTCGGAGTCTGAGCGAGCTAGCTTTCAGAACTCGTCACCGGTCGTCTTTGCTTATGAGTTGAGTGAGATGTGGCAAAAGAGGGATAGCAAGGATGTCACTTTGAAAAGTCATACGAAAGGTGCCCTTTTTGGGCTCGATGGGAAGGAGGTGGATCTGGAGATGGAGGTTGTAGAAGGGCTCGGCAAGCTTGACGATGGCAGTGAAGTTGTGCCTGCGTTTGATGAGGATAGGGAGGAGCCTTGCAACTGTGTTCTGCCATTGGCTGTGCCGGGGAGTTCCTGATTGAGAAAAGCTCGTCGATCCTACACCTTTTTCCTTGGTAAATGCGGTCCCAGCGGAAATTATCTAGCTTGTTATTGTTAGGAATTGCAACATATGATATCTCTGTGCATATGTACAAGACTCGTGGATTCGTGATAGAAACCGATTCCAATATCACACCTGCACCAAGAGAGAGTAGATATTGCCGTAAATGTGCTCCGCCGTGGCTTCCTTGAACAAATTCCCCGGTTTGAGAACCATATAGTCCTTTGTCTTCGCCGACATGAGCTTTTCAAACACTGTCAACATCCCCCTTCTCGTTTTTAGCTTGTCGACCTGAAACTTATCCGAATCTGTCATTCTATCTCGTGCATAGTCAAGCACCACAGCCGCAAGCGCTGCAGCAATGGGCGTTGCGAAAGATGTACCGGATTTCCTCTGGTTCCCCAGCTTGAAGTGTTTCGGCCACGAGGACTTTACGTCCTCGCCCAAAGCACACAGATTTTGGCCCTCCTTTGCTTCACCCGGATTGAATCCCGAAGGGGTACCCCGGCCGTTTGCTGAGTTGACGCATATCACTTCGTTTTGGTTGGCAGGAAACGCGATGTCTCCACTTACGCCGCCGTTGCTTGCTGCGCAGAACATAAGGATGTCGGCGCCGCTCGCGGCCTTGATGGCGGCCTTGATGCCGTGAACGTCTTTTGTCCATTCTGGAAAGCCGAATGACATCGTGATGATGTCAGCGCCCCATGTTGTTGCTTCTGTGATAGCCTGGAATGGAGTCAGTCAGGATAAATCGAGGTTGAAGAGTCGGTTAAGCGTATCGTCTTGTCTACCAACTAGTCCCGAACGTCATCAAAGTCGAGGAAACAGCGGCCTTACATTCTCGACGGATTTTGGATCTATGGAGTCATCCGAATCATCCATCTTCGCAATACGAGCAACAAATATTTCAGCGTTCGTGGCAATTTTGAGGAGAAGGGCAGTTGTGTGTGTGCCGTGACCATGGCTGTCCTCAATGCTTGTTTCAGCGGCCAGAAAGCTTTGGGTCCGGATTCGACTGCGGTTCTTGGGTAAGGATATGAAGTTGTCGCTCATGTCGATCCCGGTATCGAGGATGGCAATCTTGACGCGGTTTTCTGCTTTCGATTTTGTTGGCAGGAGAGGAAACACATTTTCGTGAAAAGTCTGAAACCATTCTTTTGCGTGTTCAGCTCTGCTCAGTCGTTAGAATGACTGGAAGCAGGCTTCGAGGTAGTTTACTTACGCGTCTTTCCCTGGGGATTTGCTGTCAAAAAAGAAAGATCCTTTCTTTTGTGGACCGAATTTGACACAATTTTGACTGCTGTAACAGTCAACTCTATTATCGGAGCAAGCAGAGACTGTGAGGAGATACTTTTTCACTGGTGAACTCGATCTCGGATGTTCTGCAGCTGGCCCTTGAGGAACGGCGAGGGAGGGAGAAACCGGAGGTTGAATAGGAATTGGCTCGATGTGCTCCAAAGCTCCTGTCCACCCAAGTTTCTTGAGCACGTTTTCCAATGGGAAGACGACAAACTCATAAAGCTTCTTGCGTTTCTCTATAATTTCTAGTTCATCAGCTGCATCTTCAGGAGACATGGGAATCTTGTGGATTCTCTCATCAAAGCAATGTGCGACGGCGTTCTTGTATGGCTGCACCACCTCGAGCTGAAATTTTTCTCTCAATGTTCTGCTTGATGGCAGATCGAAAGCTGGCCAATCCCTGTTTCGCAGTGCATCCTTGCCTGCTGCCCAGTCATCGTTGATTTTCTCATTTACAGCTTGACCCTGACCGCGAGGTTGAGCTGCCCTCGAATTTTGTCCGATCTCAACAAGGAGAATGCCAAGAGCAAGAATCCGGGGGTAACGGTGGAGAACAAGTCTGTCACAAACGTATTCCGTGAATTCT
The DNA here is from genome assembly GCA_017366145.1 of Cadophora sp. M221. Lineage (NCBI taxonomy): Eukaryota > Fungi > Ascomycota > Leotiomycetes > Helotiales > Ploettnerulaceae > Cadophora > Cadophora sp. M221. The sequence goes on along the minus strand of JAFJYG010000094.1, from coordinate 86,849 downwards.
TGATCATCCTCGTCAAATTGGAAAGCAAAGCAAGGCTTACAAGCAAACAGCGCCTCATGTTCGGTTCCAACGTCTTCTCCGTTCTCGGGCATGAAATGAATTGAATCGGTCAGCCATCTTGTCTTCATCCAGTTGGATGAGTAAAATTGCCAAACGGATCTTGCTAGAATGTATGCGAGAACGACTTTCATCTTGTTTGATAGTCGATGCGTCTCCAACAATTGCGCCAGCGGAATGCTCGGGCTAGGCCCAATCGATTGATCGGTTCCTGTCACGTCGTGAGGGCAATGGAGGTTTCCACTCTGCACTCGGAGACATACGCGCACCTTCTTGCCGAGGCGTTGACTGAGAACGTCACAAAACTGTCCTATTTCTAGTACTTTATCGTGTTCCTTCCGGGCTATGGGCTGTTGGGATGATTGCTTTGATTCGTTATCAATCTTAGCGGTTTTCGAGCTTGACTTTGTGCTACAGGAAGATCATGTCAGTCGGCAAGAAAGGTAGAAAATGGGAAGTTCAAGGTACCTCGAAACATGAAACTCCAGTTGCTGCCATCTTATTCCGCCATCTACAATATTTGAACGACTTGCAGAGAAGATCGCACGAAATACAGAGCAATCGCCATCGTCGCTTCGGAGGACCTTTCCTTCTAGCCGCAACCTAACCCAGTGCCCGTCTTCTGTATCAAAACATGTACACGATGCGTGAAGACTCAGCGCGTCATAGAGGTGATGGTTGACATATGGTGGATGTTCGTCTGGCTGCCCCACAGGTTTCAGGGCCTCTGCTTCCGCAACTTCTCGAGTAGACTTCAAGTCATTGGCGAGATTCGAAAAGTACTCCCCTGTGTCTAGTCTTTTCCCACTAGAAGCATATGCATGAGCTTCAAGACCTCGGCGCACTGATGTTACGACAGCTGTTGACGCATCCACGAGTCGATGCAGCGCTGGAAAGCGACGTGCCAGATCGCTATCCGTTCCGTTCGACGATTGTGTATGCGACCTTTCGTCTTTCGACCACTAACAAGAAAGCGTCTATCAGCAGTCTACCCTCAGTGGATATAAAAATGAACACTGTCCCACGCGGGTGCGGATCGAGCGACGTTCAAGAGTTGGAGGTCTTACATCGCAAACTCGTTCAAGCTCTGCCAGAAGCTCTTCGAGCTTTTCCCCGATATCTTCTAGCCGAGCGGGCTGCTTTAGGAATCCATTGATCTCCCTAAGATTCACGGCAAGCGTCCCAAGATACCTTCCAGCTGCCCTCTCTGATGGCCTGAGAGTAATATACCAACCGGACCGTGCTTTCTCAGCAGCTAGATTCGACGCGACGAGTGACACTGCCTCGGTAGAATCCTCGGCGAATTCCCAAAGGACGTCAAAATTGTCCATGCGGGCGACGCATGAATGGCGACAACTCGACTCTCGTATCTTGATGTCGTTTGTGTCTCGCAACACTAGTAGTTGGCACGATGAATCAGGACAAAGGCTCACAGCTCAGCCCACAGCATCGCGCTGAACAGGGTGCATGCCCAGCAACCCCTGATTGGTCAGCTTACCTTCGCGATTCAGCCTTCAAAGTTGGGAAATAATGGGGCTGCCCAGACCATCAATTGTTATGTCGACAAGTGCTACACAGTAGCGGCCAGATACTACAAGCTTGTTGTCATTCATATCTCGAGCATAAGCTCCATCTTCCCGGTTGTCGTTATGGCGACAACTCTCGCCGAAGCACATATGCCAGAGAGCATTCTGGACGCAACGCAAGCTTGCCTCCGGAGTTTCAACGAATGCTTAACTGTCCCGGTGTTGGGGCATCGTGAATGGGTCGAAAATCGCCTGGCCGATTTCAGCCTCTGGGCTGCTGGTGTTGGTGCTTCTGCAAAGGAGGGCCTTTCACTTGACAGCAGACTCGTGTGTGAGACTGGAATGCGAACCGTTGTGATCGATCTCTTGAGAACTTTGATAGTGTATGTTCATCAATGCAAGAATATAGGTAGGTTCAACGTGACGTATCATTTTGCTGGGCTTACAGTCTTTCAGGGCTCAAAATCAAAAGCCAACACGGAGAATCTAATGCCACCTCATCAAATCCGACTTTGATGGAAGCCATGGAGGGCACGGAAGCTCTCTTGGACCAGCTAGCCAACTTAGCCGTAGTAATTCGTCAAGCTGGCACCTCCTCTCGATTGCAGAAAGCAGATCGATCTTTCAACCCCGCTAAGCATGGGAATCTAGGTATCCTTCTCAAAGTGCTCTTGCAGGCTCGACCGGAGCGACCTACTAGCATCATAAACGAAGGCCCAGAAGATGAGAGCCCCGCCAAAGATAGGAATTTGAACATCGGTGCCGAACATTTCAATGTTGTCCCTGATGCATTGGATCGAATACAAGATCACTTTGTGTGCGCAAACCTTCGCCGGCGTAACCGGTTCATTTATGCGCAACGCCATGCAAGAAACTTGGCAACTGTCATACCGGAGCCTGCCAAACACGACGGGCAATTTGAGAAAGGGTTCGGAGCATCCTCTAATGCTGTAAACGCTGAGCAGGTGATCCAGCAACACGTTGAAGGCAATGGAGAGACAGCTCCCATACAGGGGCAAATCAAGTCAAACAACGAGGCTACCGAAAGCTTGCAATCCCGAGCTTTGATCAGTAAGGCTTCTACTTTTGGTCCTGCTGATGAAACAAAAGACTCGAGGATATCTACCCCTTCACAGCAGGCCATGACACAGGCGTCCCAAACCGCATTGAAAATTACCATACCCAGACCTCGAAAGATCAGGAGGGGATTGAAAAGCTTCAAGTGCCCGTGCTGTTGCCAAACTCTACCATCCAGTTTCACAGAACGCAATCAATGGACGTAAGTTGCATGAGTATTTTCCGCTGCATACTCACACTAATCTTCGTCTCTATTATAGAAAGCATCTCGCTCAAGATCTTTGTCCATACACATGTCCCATCCCCTTTGATGGATGCCCAACTCCCTTCAATCTGTACAAAAACAAAAAGTCTTGGTTAAATCATATCAACAAAGAGCACAAAGCCGTGCAATACTGGAAGTGTATTGTCTGTGACGAAGAAGAGCCTTTCCTTACCGTTCAAACATTTTCTGCTCATCTAAGCACACATCCAAATATCTCAAAAGGCACCTTCTCTACATTGGTTGAAGCAAGCTCACAGGAAAAACCTCCTGATATATCGGATTGCCCTTTGTGTACCTGGGCTAGCGAGCAAGTCGATGCTGTGGAACGCGATGGTCTCCTTGATCATATTGCTGAGCATGTATACTCCTTTTCGTTGCTCTCTTTGCCTTGGGCGGACGAAGAAGCAGCCAAAGAAGTCCCAGAAGAACTTATCAGTAGAGTCCAGGACTGGTTGAATTCCGTGCCATGGGAAATGGATGGCGAGGGTGGCGAAATTTCTGAAGATATTCTCGACAAAGCTGAAGCTCGGCTTGAATCTGTATTGTCACAACATATACCAAATAGGGAGAGTTCAGATTTGGCTTCTGATCATGAATGGCTCAGCTGGCTCTGGCCGAGCCGAGAAAGAGGAGGACTTATCATGGAAAGACCTATTAAAGAGGACATGAAATGGCTCAACTGGCTGGATCTGTCCTCCACAGAGAGAAAAGAAATAGCACAGCATGCCATTCAGACTGCGCTCAGCAAGAAGGATAAGGGCCGCTATTTCGACGAGAACGACTATTTTTCCGAGGAATTAGGAGAGTCTGGGCTTCTTTCGGACCGGGCCCACATGGAAACAAGCATCTCAGAATTGGATGACCGCTCAGCAGGACTTCCAAGTCTTGATTTTGCAACCGACGAGAATTTTGGGCTGGCAACGCTTCATTCACAGGCGCCGGAACTACCAGAGCAACTAGAACCCCCACCGAACTCGTCGGTCGTCATACCCTTCAGTCGCGACACAGACTTTGTCGAGCGAGGGATAATTCTTGATCAGATCTACCAGAAATGCGCTGTCCCAGGGTCTCGGACCGCGCTTGTTGGCTTGGGCGGCGTCGGGTAAGCATAAACCCTTTTGCTAATACGGATAGCTAACTGCTACGAAGCAAGTCGCAACTCGCCATCGAATACGCTTATCGAACACGAGATCTATCGCCAAGAACGTGGGTTTTCTGGGTCCACGCAAGCAATGCCGCCCGATTTGAGCAGAGCTTTCGAGATATTGCAAACTACGTCAAGATCCCTGGGCGACAGAATCCACAAGCCAATATATACCAACTTGTGCACGACTGGCTGCTCGACAATAAGAAGGGGAAGTGGGTTCTTATACTAGACAATGTGGATGATGCTAGTTTCCTTTTCAAGGCTCAAAGCAACGATCAAGATGGGCAAACGAACGATATAGTTAGTGGGAACTTACGACGCCTCGTGGAATATCTTCCACAATGCTCGAATGGATCGATTCTTATAACAACCCGAAGCAGAAGTGCGGCTCTAAAGTTGGTTGAACAGCGTGGTATTATTGCAATCGAGCCAATGAGTAAGGCAGATGGAGTAGCACTCTTTGAGAAGAAGTTAGGAGGGTCGGAGGGCGGCGATGACGCTGCCGAGCTCACCGCAACACTTGGGTTTTTACCGCTTGCCATCGTTCAGGCTGCTGCATACATCTCCCAACGAAGGCCGCGCTATTCCAGTCAACAGTACCTCAATGACTTTCGAAAAAACATTAGCAAGAGAACGAGTCTCCTCAATTACGAGGGTGGACAACTTCGTCGAGATTGGGAGGCGAAGAATTCTATTATTGTTACATGGCAGATATCATTCGATCATATCAGAGAAATCAGACCATCAGCTGCTGATTTGCTGTCACTTATGAGCTTTTTTGACCGACAAGGAATTCCGGAGACTCTACTTCGAAGTCGAGCTCGAAGCAGGCAGAGAAAGTCATGGCAAGACCAGAAAGAGAGCAACGACGATACTTCTGTTAATGAAGATTTCAATGATAGTGACAACAGTGAAGATAAATCATCACAGTCTAGCGAGAGTGATAGGTTTGAAGACGACATCTTGGCTTTGCGGAGCTACTCGTTCATCTCTATTAATACGGACGGCACAACCTTCGAAATGCACGGACTGGTGCAGCTAGCCACGCGACAATGGCTGAAAGCTCACGAGCAGCATGAGAGGTGGAAACAGCAATTTATCAAGAATCTTAATGCAGAGTTTCCGACAGGAGAGTACGAGAATTGGGTGAGGTGTCAGACGCTTTTCCCGCACGCGCAATCGGCTATAGAACAGCAGCCGGAGGCACAAGAGTCTTTAAGAGACTGGGCTTCGATATTATACAAGGCAGCATGGTACGCATGGAATATGGGGAAAGGCGAGGACGCGGAGAAGATGTCAGTTCAGGCAATGAAAGTCAGAGAAAATATTCTTGGTCGAGAGCACATTGATACGCTGGAGAGTATGGTAATGGTAGGCTTGACGTATAACCTCATGGGCCGATGGGATGTAGCTGAAGAGCTGTTTGTGCAAGTGTTAGAGATTCGCAAGACGAAACTCGGAGCGGACCATCCAGACACGCTGACTAGTATGAGCAACTTAGCATCAACGTGGAGGAATCAAGGTCGGTGGGACGCTGCTGAAGAGCTGGAGGTGCAAGTGATGGAGATTCGCAAGACCAAACTCGGCCCCGACCATCCAGATACGCTGACTAGTATGAGCAACCTAGCGTCAACGTGGATGAATCAAGGTCGATGGGACGCTGCCGAAGGGCTAGACATACAAGTGTTAGAGATTCGCAAGACGAAACTCGGCCCCGACCATCCAGATACGCTGACTAGTATGGCCAACCTAGCGTCGACGTACCGGAATCAAGGCCGGTGGGACGCTGCTGAAGAGCTGGAGGTGCAAGTGATAGAGACTCGCCAGACGAAACTCGGAGCAGACCATCCAGACACGCTGACTAGTATGGCCAACCTAGCGTCGACGTACCGGAATCAAGGCCGGTGGGACGCTGCTGAAGAGCTAGAGGTGCAAGTGATGGAGACTCGCAAGAAGAAACTCGGCCCCGACCATCCTGACACGCTGTCTAGTATTGCCAATCTTGCATTTACGTGGAAAGGAACCGGCAAAGAAACTGAAGCTGTAAGACTTATGGAGGAATGTGTACAATTACAGATACGTGTCTTGGGAATTAATCATCCACGTACTATATCATGCTGCACAGCTTTAGACACATGGAAGGCTGAGCAAGAGGATGTTGTATTGTCAGTCCAGAGTACTGAAAGGGGGTAGATTTGAGAGATTTTTTCAAGTGTATAGATACAGTAATTCCAGAAGTGCATTTGAATTTCACTCCGACATGGAGAAGGTTCGGAATTGCTCTATTGCTTCTGTTCTCCCCTAATGTCCCATAGGTGTTCGGTTCTCTGGTCCGCCTGTTGCCGAACCCCAACGTTACCCAATACATCAAGAATCATCCTGCCGCTTACAACGAAGTTCTAGCAGCCGTTCAAGAAATCCCACGGCCAAAGCACTTGCCAACTCCGGATGTAAAGCAGTGATTGAAGCTAGAGGAGGACATACAAAATACTAAGGGAATCATGTAAAGCAGCACTGCCAAGTATCTGACTTTCATGGATTTATGCACGGACTAGAATTGTACATTAATTACCCATAGTACGAAGTAGTTAAGAGCGGGGAACGGCCCGAGGCATCATTGGTTGGACGACTTACCATCACCCCAGTCGGGCATATTTTGGCATGCCCTGCGTCGCCCGGTTTCATAGCAGGCATCGGGCTCACGCTCAAGAGATAGCAGCTAATATTTGCAATGCAGCTCTACACGAACGGAGGGAATAGCCTGCTACTTGAAACCCTCTATAATCCAAGAATTCTGCGACTTTCTTTCTTATTCCAAAAGGAAACATTTATGGGAGGTCACTGAAAATCCACTAAATTTCACAAAGTAAGCTCTTATTTTCCTTCTTCACGTAGTATGTTAATATTAAAGCTTCTAGGACCTCGCAATGTGGATTTATTCGATGAGCCCAGTCCTCTATAGAGACTGTTATTTCAGCGATGGTTCGCATATCACGGAAAAGAAGAAGAGATGGCCAATAATAATCGCCGAGATGGATGAAGCTACAAGAACTAAGGTTAGCTGCGATCGAGCAAAGGACGAGGAAGGCTTTTGCGACGAAGCGGTTCAATGGAACCCACCATATGGTATGGGGTCGAGTTTGAAGTCCGTTCAAGATGAAATGTGTCCGACTTGTAGGGAAAGGCTCGACAAAGGCGAACGCTAAGGGTAGGAGAGGAAAGGGAGCTGTCCATCTGAGAGCCGAGGCTGTTAAGGCTCTGCGGGGTCAATGTGCGAGTCTTAGTCAGCCGAATTGAACATTCTGGTGTTGCCAGTCACGAACTTCTACCGTCTTTACTCATTCCTAACGATTCCATTACGCCGTGTAATCATAAATTGCGTTGCACTCGACCTTAATCAAATCAGGCCTGATCAAATTGACCCTGCTATCGGGTATGGGACATTCGCATGCGTCAGCAGAATTGCTAAAACCAGCCTTGCTATCAAGGTTCCGTTCGACGAGGCATCACACCACATACGCATCGAACAAAGGATATACGAACGACTCGGCGAGCATCATCTTATTCTGAAATACCACCAACAAGCAGTCTTTCTCTCCGGAGGACAAACGACGCCTGTGCTGCTGCTGCAGTTCCTGGAGGCAGGAACCTTGGAGAAGAGCCTCAATACCCCTTATTAGATACAAAGGAGACTTGAGTAAGTAACTTTTGTATTTATATACAATTATATGCTGACCTGATTATTGAGATGGCTTTTACAAGTAGCAGAAGCAGTAGCATATATTCATTCGAAAACCGTTATTCACTGCGATGTGGGCTGCCATAATTTTCTCGTCCAAGACAATGGCACTCTTGCGCTGTGCGACTTTAGCGAATCCAGCATCAATGGCAGCGAGATTCTCGAGTTTCCTAAACCGCGATATGCCAAACCACAACCAAGGCTGGGCGAGAAACCTGACGTTAAGGATGATATATTTGCGTTAGGTACAACTTTGTACGAAATCAGCACCAGGCAAACGCTTTACAAGGGGAAATCGAACAAAGAAATCGCTGCGTTGTTTTGCAGCTACACATACCCAGATCTATAATAGCTCTCACTACCGGGGTTGGGCGAGATTATTAGACGCTGCTAGTCGGAACGCTATGCTGTTGCAGAGCAGGTAGTGTGTGACCTACGTAAGGTCTTGCCAGATTTTGCATGCTTAGCTCTTCGCTCGGAGCTACGACATTGGTGCCTCTCGACGAAGTTGCTATTGACGACGTCTCTCCTTTCAATCTTTGCGCTCTATATCTTTCTCTCCGCTTAGAAGAGAGACTGGCTACGTTGATACCGGGATGATAAGAGCCAAGGCGATTCCCTGGGAGAATGATGAAGAAAGGAGGGGTAGCTTATAAAGGAGATTCGTTAAAGCCGCTCAAGCAATTGAAGACATTGAAAAGCAGAACAGCGACTTCACAACCAGGACAAGCGAAAGCGACGATACTTATCAGTATATCCCGATGTTGATACATATCACTTTTCGTACAACGAACCCAGCTAATAGCAGAATACTAGACCAAATGCGTATAGGGCGAAACGCCAAAAACAACCTAATTTGATTCTCGAAGCGAATATATCTACGATCAATTCTCGCCGAAATTGACGAGTACAACAGCGGGAAGTGCATATGAACGAAGAAGTATGGGCTCTATATTATACATGATCTACAGGTGCTGCTGTCTATAGGTCGACAGCGGATTGCCTTTGCTGCAGCAGGTAGTATCAAATCCGAGAAGAGGACGCCGAGACTTCGTCCACATCTAACGTCCATCCCTGCGTGCCGAAAAACCATGCGTGCCGAAAAAAATGATAGGTACTTTGACTTGACCTATCTTAAAATCTGTGCACACCTTAATATCTCTTATATTTTTCTATAAGTTATGTTCCGTAGCTACTCCCAAATACCCTAAACCCCTCTTATTAGAAAATCACGTTCGCATCGTCGCCTTTACGCCTAATTTGCAAAGGGTCTCCTTTTATCCCCTTAACTGCCACCAGAAACACCCTCCTGTGAGCCCCGTAATGATAGGCTGTCTTAGCGAGAAGGCCCTAATAATTGCTAGCTACTACAGCAATGATCAGCACACGTGCCCTGTGGCGAGGGTGCGTCTGGCAGTTAAGTGGATAGCGTAATAGAGTTGCGCCACTACAGCTCCGCCACCGAGCTTATACTATTCCTAATACTTGTAGAGGAGTCTTAACTAAGCTCTAAGCCTTACTACTGTGCAGGAAACAGTTATCAGCCTTATGGCTGCTATTGCAAATTCAGGTAAGGTTGCCACGCGGATCAGTGCGACGTACATCGAGTCGAAGCGACTAACAATTTTTGGGTTAAAGTAAAACGACCCCGCACCTCCGTGATGCTTGGGTAAGTTAATTACGACGTAATTTCACTTAAGTTAATTCAAAATGAAGAAAATAAAGAAAAAAGCTTATTTTATGACTTTGAAAATAAACTAGCGCGATTGGAGCATAAAATAGTTTATAGAAGTCGAGAATTATTGAATATACGTTGCGTAATGCTTAACGTGTAGGTCCAGGCCTCCGTACAACCAGGTTCTTTCAGCTCAATTCCTCTGACTTCCCTCCCTTCCGTTATCCTTCACCCTTCATCCATTCTTTCATCCCTTACATCAATCCATTTATCAATACTACTGCTGCTGTTTGCTTTACCATCAAAGAAACAAAGAAACCATCATTGACTTCTTGCATCAATCAATCAATCAATCAATCAAGACCAGTAGGCCGACCCAGCCAACCCAGCGACTAGGAAAGTACCCAAATAAGCATCCGAAGAAACTCTTCAGATCACAATCAATCCACCAATAAACTATCTAACATTTATTATCAAGGACAGTTCTATTCTCAACCAGCTTCGCAGATCGTAGATCTCATCGCCAGTGCATCGGAAAGTACCCAAGTTGAAGCAAGTAAGCATCCCAACCTCTCTAAGCCAAAATCAATCCATCGTCAATCAGTCAATCTATCAATCCATCAATCCATCGATCAACTATCTAACATTCATTATTAAGGACTGTTCTGTTCTCAACCAGCATCACAGATCTCGCAGCCAGCTGAGGAAACTGCACTGCACTGCAGCTGGCCTTGCGGTGCTAGAATTGGCCGAATATACACCATGCCATCAATGATCCCGAGTTCGAACCAAGCCATATTCGGCTTCTATCAGCCACGCCATATTACAGATTCTATAGATCAGAGTCCTGTCAGACTGCCCAGGACCATTGGGAAGGATGGTTTGAAATGGTACGAGTACGCCCGAGCCCGTTCTTGGATCCGGACTTGATCAGCTCGCCTGCGCTCCTCGGCTGCAAGCTCAAGTGCTCGAATCTTTGCGCGTTGTTCTTCGATCCTTACAGCCAAGTCGTCCCTTCCGAGCCTACTAATACCTACGATCAGGTTAGCTCGTAAGTCAGAAGACGGGGAACCGGAGGGGGTAGGTAAAGTAGAGGGAGACATTATAGAGAGATATAAGAGTAATGACCACGACAAGACATTATTATCATAAGAAGACGGTCTCTGACAGTGAAACGAAGAAATAATGTAGGATATTACCCTATATGGTGATACACGGGTCGAGACAAAGTTGCCACCAAGCCGAAACACCCCATACAAAAAAGAAAAACATCAAAACGACCAAGTAAAACACGTGAGGAGAAAGGCAACACGGAGAGCGGAGAAACCCTAAGAGAATACTGAAACAAGTTTGGTGGGGGGGGGGGGCGCCAAGAGACGCTAGCCAGGGATCACTTTTTAGGAGGAAGGTTTTTCCGGAGCCCGCCCCCTCTCTTCTTGTCGAAGAACCTTCTCTCTGAGCTTATCAGCTCATTTCGAAGGCATCAGCTCATTTCGAAGGCAAATCCAACCATAACCACGCAGTCTCAAATCTGCAACAGCACTTGAAGAGCACTGCAAGCAATTAGCACTATTATTTCGGCACCTCGAAGTACTCGACACAACTGCCAACAGTGATATGACAGCTTCCTCAGGAGAATGGATCTCGGCACTGCTCTAGCTGTGGTATCTCTTTCTTTCCAGGTATTCGGCGGCATCATCAAGGGCTTCACGCTACTAGCGAAAGCGCACAATCTGGGCCGAGATGCAACTCTTCTCCAAACTATGTTGTGCGTGGAAGAGTCTCGCTTCATACAGTGGGCAAGAGCTGTGGAGCTGCTGAAGGATTCCGACATGCAGTCTGGTGAGAGCGACGGCAATGACCTCGAGCACGATACAGCAACCACTCAGAATGATTCCGGTGCGATCAGCGATGGCTCAATTGCGGTACACTCTGTGGCGGATGAAGCAAGTCTTGTCCAGGTGCAGGTCGACCCCAGGCTCAATTACGCTTTGGCATCTCAACTGATGGCCCAGCTCCAGGTCATCCTGACCACGGATGGACTTCGACAGCGGTACAAACTAGATCTGGTGGAGATGCCAGAGTCCAAGTCTACCCTCGCTGGACCCAAAACCACGTCACTTATCGAGGAGACTGAGACGGCAACGACAGTGCTAGAGAAACTTGTGTCAGATACCTTGCGGCAACGGATCCTGTTCCGGGCAAGATTTGTACAGAAGAAAAATCACCTTCCGAAGCGTCTATGGTGGGCGGCAGCCGACAAGCAAAAATTTGAGAACATGGTCTGCGATGTACGCGGCATCGTGAACGGTCTGTGGAACTTGCTTGATCCCGTACAACGAGAAGATTCTTCGGCCATGATGCGACAGATCCTTGCTGGGGTCATTCAAATCAGTCAGAGCGTCAGCGAGTTGCGTGCTTTGCAGCAATCCGAAGTTGCCGATAGTAATACTACTCCCACGTATGCTGACGATGTGGTTGCTCTGGCTGCGGATCTCAAGGTTAAACGCATCGAGATTAATGACATTGAGCCTGCTGGAAAGAAAGAGGCGCCCACTGTTTCTGCAACCTTGTCTGCCATGAACAGAAGCATGTTGACCAACGTCACCCAGACTTCAATGAACGTCAACGTGGCTCAAGGTTTTTACGATGGTCAACCAGTGTGGATCGAATACAAAGATGTTCCGCAGAGACTGAAAGGCAAGCTGACTTCACGAGTCAAGAACCTTGCGCTACTGCTTGCCTTGACGAAGAATCCTTCTTTCCACACATTGCGATGTCAAGGATATCTCGAAGAGCAAGCTCGGTTTGTGTTTATATATCATTGGCCCGAGTCTTCCATCAGCCTGATATCGAGGGAGACACGATTTAGCATGTCATTGACCGGGCTAATCCACGACGCTACAAGTTTCACTTCAATCAGTATCACGGATCGTCTGCAGGTGGCCAGAGAGCTTTGCAAAACATTACTAGCATTTCATACTGCTGGTTGGCTACACAAGGATATCCGATCCGACAATGTCATGTTCTTTCGAGAAAATGGCTGGTCTATGCCATACATCACGGGTTTCAGCTTCGCTAGGCAGGACTCACCAAGCGAGATCTCGGAGCAGCCATCGAAAGAACCGTTGGCGGACATATATCGCCATCCTTATGCATTAGGTGAACCATCGACGTCCTTCCAGAAGCACATGGACATGTACAGTCTGGGATTGTTGCTGCTGGAACTGGCTGAGTGGAAAGCACTGAAGCACATCGTTGCAAAATGCGTTGAGGTAAGGAAAGTAGACAGCAACGTTGGCGTAAGACTTGACAGCATTGCAGAAATCCCAAAATGGTTGGACAAGCATGTGGTTGCAACAGGCCAGCTCAAGTTCCGCATGGGTGGTATTTACGCTGATGTCGCACATACCTGTCTCAGGTATGGGATGACATCCGCCGAAGAATGCCCCGATACGCTACCAGATCTGCTTCAGTTCGTTCGAAATCTCGAGCAAATCTGCGTTTGAGTGCTAGAAGCGTACTTCCTAGAACGCCTCGTAACATGAATCATGGGTCAGGTGACCACAGAAGTCTCAGGCTGTGGCTTGATGAGACCGACTCTTTTAGGAAAGTGTGAGGCACCAAAATGATAGGGAATAAAGAATTGAAGGATCGAACAATATATCCAATTTCTTTGACAAACTAATCGATAACTACTATAACGGCGTAAACGTAACTTGTGCCGCCTTGCAGCACCTCACACGCTAAAGTGACTTTGTATTAAAACTCTCCCTCTTTGGGCAGTAGTTTGCAACAATGAGTGCGGACAGGTTCTCCCATAGCATCAAAACATGCATTTCTGAGCATGCAAAAGAGCAGTGCTGCAGCACAATCCTTCGCTTCTGACTGCCTGTCAAAGCTAGGTGTCACCTGGTGTCTTGTCTTGGCGTCCTGCGTCTCATGTTTCACAAGGTCAAACAGGTTCGCAGCTTGAAATTTACACTTCAATCTCTTCTTGCCATAACAGACAAAGCGCTATCGGCACTTCCATTTTGGTACAGGTTGGCAGGACTATCATACCAGATCATCGAGGCGCCCAGCCATGTCCAGCACATTCTCAGGTCGGCCTAATACCTCGAGACCGCAGGGCTCGGACGAGGCTGGGCCGACACCAGAAACATCTTCAGAAAACAGAATCATTGAGTTAGCCTTCGTTCCAAATTTATTTGATCTGGTCTACATGGGGAGACGAGCAGAGCTCTCCGTCGTACATCCCGCCATGCAGTTGTACTTGGGCGCACAAGCTGTGGACCAGTCCAGCTTCCTGGGTCAAGGTGCATCCTTTGAGGTATCCAGCAAGAAGATGCCCCGATCGGAAGGCTTCGTCTTCGAAGCACGTAGCTCTGGGATAGCTTTCAGCTCTAGGCGGGGCCAGCATGACGAGAGGACGCTTGTGTACAAGACAGCGAGGATTGCATTCAGCAACTTGGGCGAGCCACTGGCTAAGGATCGCAGAGCCATGAACTCGGTCATGATGGAGATCTATGCACTTATGCACCCGCCTCTCTATGAGCACGCGAATATTGTGACGTTGCTTGCACTCGGTTGGGGCACCAATTCTTTCGAATCCTCCTATCGACTCCCAGTTATTGTCACAGAGCATGCTGACCAGGGCAATCTGGCCGACCTCCAGGCCAGGGAGATCCTCACATCTGAGGTGAAACGTACCGTCAGCCTTGATATTGCTTATGGCCTGCGAGTCCTTCATCGTTGTGGCATTATTCATGGTGACATGAAATCCGAGAACGTTCTCATCTTCTCTCATCCACAAAAGACGTACGTGGCGAAGCTTGGCGATTTCGGCTTCTCGATTGTGGGCGAGGCCTCAGCTGCTCGTGTCAATATTGGTGGGACAATGCCGTGGCGAGCGCCGGAGTCGTATGGACCAGTCGCGCGTGAGTATCTCGCAAAGACTGACGTCTACTCGTACGGACTCACGGTTTGGCGTATAGCCATGGACGGAGGGAACCCATTTTCAGTTCTCCATGGATATGGACCCGCAGCTTCAGGGGTCACATTAGCGGCCTTCACCAGTCAACTAAGAGACGACGACCTCTTGAAGGGCCAGGCACAGCTCAATCGTTGGTATCAACCGTTCATCCTTTATGGCATGAACAAGCTTTGTGGCGACGCCTTGCCTCCCACTGGTCAGGTAAGACAGCTTCTTCAGAAAGCCCAGGCAGCTTTACAGACGGGAAACATGAATATAAGCCAAGGACTGGAGTTTCTGAAGTACATATTTTGGCTGCTCCATCGGTTCAGCATGTCTAATCAACCATTGTCTGGCAATATCGGCGAGCAGCTTGTGGCGACGGCAAAATCGGACGGGTTTTATGGCAAGTTGGATACGGTTCTGGCAAGATGTTTATCGAAAGTTCCCGAAGAGCGAGATCTGTCTGTTGCCATCTCCACTTTGTCCAATTCCAATGATGACCAGCAGAACACGGTAGAGCCAAGTGAAGACATGCTCCTACGCCAAAGCTTCGATCATCATTTAATGTCTTGGCAAGCAGTACGAGACCTCCAGCCATCCGTGCAAACCTTCCTATTTGAGCGCTTTCGTGCCCGAGCTGATGAACTTGCGTCTCGCAATCAAGTCAACACTCCTGAGTGCTTTGTGCTTGCATCCTTCTATATGAACGCCTACGGCACTCAATCGAACTTACAGGAAGCACGGCGGCTAATACTACATGCTGCTGCGAATGGGCATCAAGTTGCACAGGCTAATGCATGGCGAATTGCTAGAGTGACTGGGTCAGAACTTGCGACAAGCACTTCTCCGCAGCAGATCCTCGAGCGGCAGGCTTTCAATGGTTCACGTGGCGCGCTACAAGACCTGGCTATCATCGCACCAGAAAGGGCGGTAGAGGTGAAGAGAATCATCAAAGCCGGGCTCGCAGGAGTGGGTGCTTCCTTCTGGGGGGATGATCTGCTGCACGGCTATACCTTCGGTCCCTGGATCAACACCTTTCGTAACACGACTGTCCTGGTCGAAAACATGAGGAATCTACGTGAGATCGCTGATTACAAGGTGAACAGACGAGGCGATCGAATCTTGCACATGGCAGCAAGTTGTGGCCACCTTCGAGCAGTTGAGGCTTTGTTGGACAATTTCCCCTCTTTGACTGAGGACCAATTGAATGATGTTGGCGAGACCCCGCTGCTTTCTGCATGTCGATCTGGCCATCGAGATGTTGTTGAATTACTCCTTAGTCGTGGAGCAGATCCGACAATCGCTACAAGCTCGAAGGAGTCACCGCTTCATTGGCTTATTTCCTTCGATGAGGACGAAGCACATGCTGTTGGACAGGATTTGATATCTGCAGGTGCCGACTCCAAGTCTCTCACCACGAAAGAGCTCAACTACAGCGCATTCCCATCAGGCATTGACTTTGATAACCTGCCACCAGGCACACCATTGACCTGGGCTGTACATCACAACCGGCCGGACATCATAAAGTTTCTTCTCAGCCAACCCGACTCCGTAACCCTATGCGTGATTAAAGCACCCAATAATCCGACTCCACTCGAGTGGGCAGCGCAATATCATCATCGTCATTGTCTCGAAGCAATGATCGTTGCCATGAAAGCACAAAGGTTCAACTTCACGTATCAAGAATTACTCAAGGCTGCAGTGCACGGCGCAGATATGTTCTCAATGATCTTCCGAACTGGAGTTCAATATCTGGAAAGAATGAAGGATACCTTGGACTACCTGCTAGAAGAAACCCATGGTGCATCTTTTGTGGATGGATTGGGTGGATTTGGATACACGTTGCTCTACTACGCGATATCTGAAGGCCACGACCTGGTCGCTAAGTACCTGCTGGCGCCAGAGACTGAAGCACTCCTTCGCGCAGGCCGGGAGCGACAAAGAGCCGTGATTGATGAAGAAGACGAAATGCCTATACGACGATATGGTGTTTTCTCGGAGGAACATATCAATAATCCTTGTGGCATCGAGCAGCGAACACCTCTACTTGAGTGCATACGATGGAATCACCATGAGCTTTTCGATATGCTCATCAGCCGAGGTGCAGATATACACGCCAGAAGTCGCAATCCATTTGATGGCAGCAGGACTGGTTGGAGCGCGCTGCATGCCTTTGCGTACGCTGCTCACGATTCGGACCTCACCTTAGTCCGAAAGATCATCGAGGCTGGTATCGAGGTAGATGCCCAATCTAACGAGTCTGCTGATCTTGAAACTCCGCTCTTGGTAGCATTGAAGAACAATGCGTTCAATCTTGCACAAGAATTGTTGCGGAGGGGTGCCAATATAAATGCTGCATGTATCTCATCAGGCTTGATCACTCTCGAACAATCGACTACCGTCCTCGGGCATCTCGTCGCGTCTGCAGCACGTGGATCTATAGCTCGAATGCAACTCATTTTCAATCAACCTCAAGCTGCTCAAGACCGCGCCACTATGTTCGTAGTCGAGCCGCAACGTAAACTTACAGCCCTTCACCTTGCCGCCAGAGCACACAAAGGCGTCTTCGACCGCATTCCGGATGGTAGTCCCTCTCCTGTCGCATACCAACGTACTCAGTACGACTTTGCGCAGAACAGGGATATTCTAAGTGAGCTGCTGCAGCATTTCGGCTCATCCGATGAACTCATCAATGCCCTGACTGACGAGGCTCTCTTCCGTCGTACCGCACTACATTTCGCTGTTGACGCTGTTAATCTCAGTGCCGTCGAATTACTGCTCGACCGGGACTCCATTGATATCAGCGTACAGGATATCAATGGCCAAGCAGCTCTGGATCTCGCATATCTAGCAGCACTACACCAGAATATTCAATGCGATGGTCCTTGTCAACGAAGTCCTCTACCCGGCAGAAGATGGCATTGTACAACGTGTCCCGACCACGACTTGTGCGAGGCATGTTATCGAGCTCTTCAGGATGGACAGGGTTCGCAAGATGTTCACGCTTTCGAAGAGATGACATTGAAGCAGACGAATGACGCGGAGAAGAAGGATTGGCGGGTGCACATTCCTGCCGAGCAGCTAGAGCTTGCCCAGATCATTGAGCTGCTAGAGTCGAGGCTGGTGCGAGATCAACAAGTGTTGGACGCTACAAATTCACTGCAAGAGATGCGTGTCTGAAGGTGTTGTTCGTGCTCCTGCTCGTCGGTATGTCCTCAGAGACAGCTTACGACCACTATTTCACATTTTTCTATCATGCAATACGTGCCAGCCATGCTCATCTCACTCTCTTGCACGCTAGTTTGTTATTAATCTTTTGTAACGCACAGTCGACTTGGTGGTAGTTCCGTAGGTAAGAGTAGGGGTAAGGTAGGGATTGTGAGGGAACGATCAGGTGACTTTCATACTTTGTGAATAGTCTCACTTTATGAATATTGTGTAAATAGCTTAAGTCAGAGCTTTCCTTACGAATCTCTTTCTCTCCTTGTAAATAATCACTTTACTCAAGTCGCACTTGACCTCGTTCGTGCCCTTGAACCGTCACAGGGATGTCAGTCACATTGATTGATATAGCATAAAGATATATCGCTGAACTTGCTTGTTACTAAGTAAGGTGTGGAGTTACTCTATTTGAGTTAAGCACGAAGCTTCTATCTACTTAGGAAAACTATCGAGACTATATAAGTTAGAACCTTTGTGCAAGTATAGTTCATCGTATTTATTAGGTTCATCACTATCAAGTGATGAACTGATGAATTTGTTGACGGGCACCCAAACACCAAACACTCATGTTCCAACCATGTCTCATTTATAAACCATATATATACTTTTGAAGGCATGTAGCTTGATTCTGTACAGTTGACAATATACTTGAATTTTCCTGATTGAGCTCTCCCTACGACCATTTGAACTTGTTGCTTGCTTGATTGGTTCATGGGCTGTCTCAGCCGCCTTTGGACTTGAAATTCTGAAGAAAGGATACTAACTTGAACCCCCTTGTCATTCAATTCATTGTCCCTAAATCCCATGTCTTTAAACTCCCTAACTTCATTCCTTATTCTGCCTTTCCCTGATGTTCTTTCCTATAAGTAGTTGACGTTTAGGCTTTCAAATTACAATTGTATATCTTCAAGGTTAGGGTCTAACTTATTTTGGATATAGTCCTTAAATTTTTAGTAGAAAACTTGTTATAATATCTTGTTCTTGCTGTTTAATGCTTTTACGATCTTCTCGCTTTCTTCCTCCTTTTCTTTAGATCCTTCGCTTTTGAATCCAGTAAAGATATAATAAGGGAAGGACTCAATATAACACCTGCGAAACTCCCCCTGCATTAGTCCTAAGGACTAAAAACGTCCCTATGCCTTGGCGTTACTCTTTGCAAGTTACCCTCCCCCAAAGGTCACTTGCAAAAATTTTTGAACGGCGAGGTTAAGAAAAACTCCACTGTTTAAGTGTAATCCTTAAGACTTTTACAAACTATTCCTCAAACTAAGCTTAAGCCTTACACTTATTCTTTGTAATAGCGATACAAAAATTTAAGTAATAGGGATCTTTGGTATCGCGTCTTAAGATTAAAAAAGGCGCGTTTTACTTTAAGTTCAGCATTCAAATTTCATTAATATTTACGAAAGTTATTACTATGAAAATGAAGCCTTTATAATTACCAAGTATATAAGATTCTTAATAAAAGATTTACTATCACACTTAATTTATTCAACAAAACAAGAAATAGCATATATCATTAGTCAAGTAAGACATATATTATTCTCCTTCGCTTGCCTTTATTAACATCGCAAGTCTTAGCTGCAATAAACTTCATTTATTGCAAAGAATTTAATTACTAACGCATATTAATAAATAACATTTTCATCTCTTTAAAAGGCGAGATCAATATTAGTAAGAACCTAACCTAAGAAGAATTGTATAGCTCTAATTACAATTCAAATTCCACTAATTGCCCAAATAGCAAAAAGAATAATTCAATAGATTTAATGTTTTTAAGCACAATTATATTGCAAATAATAAATAATAATAAAAAAACCTTAAAGGCTTCACCAAACGGCTAGTCTACTAAGGCGATTCATTTTGTGAAAGCTACTACTATTGCAACACCGGGGGAGCTGTCGAATGTGAGTTTACTTAATCTTTACTTTAGCTCGTTGCTGAGGCTTGCTAGCATATCTTTTTAAGTCGTTTAGGCAGCGCTAAGATCTTGACGCCTTTTTATATATTAGTTCACTTGCTGGCTTCGAAAGATATACATTTGAATAAAAATTTAAGGAAGAGGCTGGAATAAGAGGTAAGGTCACCAACCGAGAGGATTAACATGTATAAGCGGCAAGTATCAACAAGTTATTCTTGGCCTTTAATAAGGGCTGCGCCACGAAGCAGAAATATCTGGCAATCACGGAAATATGGCACGCTGATTTGAGAGCCACAAATTATTAAGAGGAGGTTGGGCGATTGTCTCGCAAAATTATGAACTCGTTAAGTCTTTGTAATATAAGTTATTTAAGCTTATTCATATCTTACCTTACTTATTACTATCTTTACGACCTGCTCCAAGTAATTAGAATCAAGCGAATGGCAGAATCCTCTTTCTTTCTTGGGAATAACGTTTTGATTTGCGAGTATCGCAATGCAATGTAGGCTTAAGAATTGGATTTGCCGTGCGTACCATTGACTGAATCATGGAGAGGTGTAGGGCTATGCACAGGATTGTTTTGGACATGGTAGATTAAGTGGAAATTAGACCCCAAAAAGCCAAGCCACTAATGTAATATTTATCCCTACTTACCAAGAAACCTTGTGGCCAAGAAACAATATAGGGGATTTTGACTTTGAGCATCTTAAACGCCACACCAACTTATAAGTTTCCAAAAAATAAAGATCAAAGTAACGTTCTTCTTATGTGCTGAGTTAAGCTTTGACTATCTTCGACATAATTAGAACATCTGTATTTGGGCGTCCAA
Organism: Cadophora sp. M221; assembly: GCA_017366145.1. Taxonomy (NCBI): domain Eukaryota; kingdom Fungi; phylum Ascomycota; class Leotiomycetes; order Helotiales; family Ploettnerulaceae; genus Cadophora; species Cadophora sp. M221. Next base: position 66,416 of record JAFJYG010000094.1, on the reverse strand, counting down.
GTCGTTTGGAGCTGCGGAGAAGCTACCAATTGTGTTGTGGCTGCGGTATGGCGCAAGTTCAAGGAACCGCCACCGTTGTCGGGTACCTTTCCCTCCCGGCTCTGTATTGGTGAGTGACCCACAAATATAACAGCAAGGGTGCAATTCTCACACTTGCCAAGCCTGCAGTGAAACTGTGATTATGATTGAGTCGCCCCACATTATTTTCTCCACCATGGTCTCCCTTAATCAGCTTTAACCAGGCGTGCTTGTGGATACTGTGGTCTTTGAATAAATAATCCCACCCTTGAGGGTTAATAATTCTAGCACCTTCCACATACAAAAGACCCTCGCAAGCCCAAAATTCAACTATCTAATTTGATCAAACCCTGGCTTGAGGCTCAGTCTAAAACCCTCAGGGGTGGGATTATTTATCCAAAGACCACAGTAACTCCCAGAACGTCGACGACAACCATCTCCTCAACACCACAGCCCATTGCCTTCACGAAGGAAACTCGCTTTACGAAACTTATTAATTGCACTATGTTACGTATTCCTCCCGGTAATAGGTAACAACTTATACAATTCTTGTGAGACGTTTATACACGGTGCAAAAACCTTTGGTTGCAATATGTATTTTGTTGAAGTCTAAGAAGCTACTTTAAGGTGTTGATGAGAGCTTTATATAAGAGGCTCTCATCGTGGGCTAGTCTCAAAGTGGCTAGCGTCGAGTGCTCCTATTCACTTCCTGCGTCCTGCAACCCTTGTTTCTGCCCGTCCTTCGTATTCACATAAATTCGTCGATTACATGAATATTATTATTCACACACTAGCAACTCTTCTTAAGAGCTTGCCTTTCTCTCCACCTATTCAGTCAACTTAACATTGAACTTATTAGTCTCGATTAGCTTACGTAGTGCTAAGCAAGCCTTTGACTCAGTCATGGCATCGGCGGGGTTGCTTGTTCCATTAATCTAGTCGACTGTCACGGTTCAAGGAATCACGTGGGTCTTGGCCCTGAGGCTCGGCAGCTTGGCCTGCACAGAGAAGCCAAGACCAGGTCACGAGGAGGGGGATCCCTAAAGCCCAGGGATTCCTCATGAGGTTTAGGGATCTAGGGATCTAAGGATTTAAGGATCTCATTAAATTATAATTTTATATAAACACCGTAGTTTCTTAGGTAGTAGAGCTTTGTGCTTAAATTCATATAGCAAGTTTACCTTACAATTTACCACTACTTGTAACATTTTTATTTTTATAAAGAATTAAATTGTCTTGTGACTTTACTTCATAGCTAATATTAACTCGACGAGCTTGTACGCACAGTACTCGCGAACAGCAAGAACGTTACACTTTAAGCACCTCACTTGAAGTATCGTTATTTCGAAATAGCCCTCGCCACCCCCGCCGCTGGAAGCACCGTCGGGACCCCCAACGATGAGAGTAAGAAGCTTGAGACCCTCAGAGTTTAACTCCTAGATACTTATCATGGGAATCGCAATAAACTTGAATAGTTTGTACTTTAATATAGTACTTACTTTGCTTTTAACGCTCACAAATTTGAAACCAAATTTCTTAGGGTCTTGTGGATATCCTCTTACCTTCGCGATATCGCGGCTCACTGAATTAAGCTAGCCTTGACCAACTTTCTTATTAATTAATTGGCTACTAATAATTGCTTTATAATAATGGCCAAGAAAAGTAAGGTTATTTTTAAAAATTATTATTAAGTTTATTATTACTATTAAAGGAATCTTTGGGGATTTTAATAAGAAGAAGCAAGTCGAGAAGCACTTGCTAAGAATTTACTAAAAGAGAACAGTTCACGATTACACTGCTAGATTTAATTGCTATGCTATGCGCTTGAATTGGACTAACGAAGCCTTACGAGCCTAGTACTACAAAGGCCTTAAGAATAATATTAAGAACGAGCTCTTTTGAATAAAGAAGATTATTACCTTGAATAAGCTGATTAAGAATGCTATTAATATTAACGAGCGAATTTTGAAACGCTAGCACGAGAAGAGAGGCTACTTTGCTTTTATTTAGAATCGCTGGCTAAAATTTCTCTTGTTGCACGGGAAATAATAAGGCTTGTATTAACTAAACAATAGAAAGAGAAATAACTATGAAGATTATTAAATGAATAAGGCCAAGAGAAAAGGCGAGCAAGCAAAGAAATAGACGAAGAAATAGAAACGATGTGAATAAGGCTTATGCTACACTTGTAGCAAGCCAAGATACCTCGCTTGGGATTATTCTTAGAAGAAATTAAGCGGGCCACCTCGTTGTCAGATGAGATTGGCCAAATGAGATCTCAAGTATTAAGAGACCACTACTACTAAATGAGATTTACAAGTAACTCTTTGTGATGAGGATTATGCGGGATCCTCTAACGAGAAATAGGCTCTTAACGACGAAGTAGTTAAGTCATTGAACTTAAAATAAAAGAGTTAGGTCCTTTGAAATAAAGATATGAATAATTATACTTATAATTTATTGCTATCTTTAAATGAGATTTGGACTTTTAGTAGCTTCGCTAATAGCCGATGAGTATGGCACTAAGAGGGGCTGCCCCTCAAAGGCAAGCTATACTTTATTGAAGTTAACCGAACTCACGACTGCTTAGAGTACTAGAAGAAGTGTATTATCGCTTATTGAAATAGTAAGATTATAATTTTCTAAGAAAATACAAGGAACATTAAGATTAGGCCAAAGTACTATGTAGCTAATATGCGAGAGGTAAGAAAACTCTTTGTACCAAAACTATTAAATAATTATCTTTAAGTTAAAGATACGTGGAAAGTTCTTTAAGAAAACGCGAATAAGTATTACTAAAGAAAAAGACAATAGCCTTACAAACCACTATTAAGTTAACGCTTGAAAATTAATGAGATTTAAAAACTGATAGTTTTTGAACTAGAAACGCTTTACACCCTAATTAGCTATAATAACGGGTTGCAATAGTGGATAAACGAAACCACGAGGAAAATCGTTGAGGAGTAGTAACAATGTGCTATCATAGCACCAAAACGCTTGGAGCTAGCGGCAATGAGAGAAGCGAATCAGCTAATTCTTATCATTTCCTTAGCTGGTATCGAGACTAAGGCATTGGTTGACTTAGGAGCCATGGGACGCTTCATGAACTTAGCCTTCGTTAGAAAATGAAACATTTTCACTGTTTAAAACCCTAATGTTGGTACGCAAGAAACTGCTTGTGCCGAGGTTCTTCAGAAGTAGGCCTGAGGCGATACGAACCTGTCTCGAACCTCCTTCGGGGGGGTATACATGTATATATAAACCACCTCCGGCACTTCTTAGAAGAGCCAGACTTTACAACTATATTATACTTTTGACTAATTATCTCATTGCACTTGTGTATTTAATATATTAACAAACGCTTGGTGCTTTCTTACTAGTACTACATTAATACTAATTAGTGGTTTACTTTGTACCATAAACAGCAAGGTCTCAAACTAAAGAGTTACTCTCTGAACAAAATCGCAAGACAGCTTAATTGCTATCTCTTGTGAGGCTCCTCTTAGTCGTACTCGTACACGTACGGCAAACTTAAGCAACCTTAGGAAACTATTACTTTACTTCTCAGGAGATTATACAAAAATCTCTAGCGTTCATCACGCAACAACAAGACCCCGGAACTACCTCAAGTTAACTCTAATATTATGTCAACTTCAAGAGACTAGCCGGAATTAACTCCCGAACTAAAAAAAAATAACACTCAACTGCTAGTTCAAGACAAAGTAAGTAATAAGCCTAACGAACCAAGCCAAGAACCTCCAATAAGGACAATAGCTAAGCTAAAAGCGTTTATTAAACGATTTTTGAACGTTTATTATAATACAAGAAACAAGAACATGGTATTTATTAACTTTTGAAACTTTTTCTAAAAATAAATAATAAGCATTTTCGCCAAACTTAGCAACAAAGTGCAAAGCAAGCTTCGCAACGGACTCAAGTGAAGCAGGGTTTTTGTACACAAAGAAAGAGAAAAGTCTACGACTAAGGTACTCTTTATTGCGTTAACACAAGAGGAAAATATTTAGTCAAATAAGCAATTAAAACTTCAATACTAAACCGCCTCCAAAACAAGTTTGGTTTTCTCCCAAAGAGTACGGCTTGAAACTCTACGCATGAGCACCAACCCACAAATTCGCCTCACGCTTAACAATCAAACGCCTCCGCTACCTCCAAGTGTTTTTGTTGGGATAGCCTTAGCTAAGAGGTGTTCCCTTGATTTAGTGACTTCCAAAGATAGTTGTCTCTCCTGGCCTAATGAAGCTTGGTTTCATCTGAACCTCCTGGTTTTGTATAAGTAATGCTCGTACAGGCTAGGGAATTAGGGCTTAATGTATTTAAGGTAGCTTTCCCTTTCGTACGAAAGAAATACATAAAATATACTTGATCAAACTTCACTTGTTGTATTCTTTATCACCTTAATATTAAGTATCGAACCTTAGTTAGATACCAACACTAATTAGTGGTTGAATAACCACAAAACAATTAGGCAATACTTTTGTATAATAATAATTGGAAAGACAAACTAAAGAGGCAAACTAATTGAACCCTGCGTTGGCGACTAGCAAAAGAAAACAATTTGTACAATTTGAGGATTTACGGAACGCAAACACAACTTAATAATTTTCATTAATCTTCGTACGAAGAAGGACACGATAATTCTACTACTAAAGGTCACCTACCCATTGGATACGGAAGCATGGGGGGAACCCTTTGACCTTACGAATAATAAGCATTAAATGCTTAAGCGAGTCAATAACCATATTACCTTAGCCCTCGTACGATACCGCTAGAAAAAGTTTTGAGACTATGAACTTTGGAAAGAATTTAAAAAAAGCTTTAAAGAATAAATAAAAAATACATTTGCTATTAAATCTTAAGAAGCTATTAAAGATCTTTATACATATCTCCTTAATTACGAAGTATGGGTATAAAAGCAAAAGGAGTCTATCTCGTACACTTAAACGTTAGTAAATGTTTTGAAAGAGAAGAAGCCACATAAGTGAATAGATTAAAATCGAAGGACTTATGCCCAATAGAAATCTTAAGGGCAAAACAAAAACCGGCAAGGTACTCCGACTTTAATTATACGAAGCGAATCACTAGTGAGACACGCTATTTTGGATAATTCCAGAGATTCTCTAATCGTATGAACTTAAGAGGTAGAGAACCTACTCTTAGAGCCAATTTAAACAACTTAGCGATAGCCTTAAACGTTTAAATAATATCTAAGTTCTTCGCCCTATGTCGTTTTAAATAAGAATACAATTAGTTTTAACCAAACTTTATACACAAATTAAGCAAGGTCTTTATCACCAAACAAAAGTTAAATAACTAAACAATGCTACCTAGTATATAAACGTTTTAGTTCTACGCCACATTTGGTCTTAAATAACAATTTTTTAAAATAAGACTAAGCCTACGAAATCATTAAACGACTACTAAGATAATATTCGTACGAAGATAATTCACCGATCTTAAGAGCTCTTTCGCCGAAACTAATCGTATTATATAAGTCTTGGACAATTATTTTAAACTCACGGTTATTAACAAACCTAATAAAGGTTTATAATAATAAGAGCCAGAAGTACGGCGAAAAGCAGTACAATATCCTAAATATTCGCCTCTAGGTTTTCTTTAACTATTATATGAAGATCAGAATCTCAAGTAACTAGTACCACTTAGCATTTTCAATTATATTAAAAGAATAAGCAGCGAATTTCTATTATAATAAGATTGCAAGACGTTTGTATAATTTCCTTACAATAATTCGTATAACTCGGAATTACTTTAAAACTAAAAAGAATTAGCAAAAGTACTTGTTTGAGTAAAGAAAGACTACATTAATCTCTACGATTACAAAGAACCTAAAGAAGTCTTAATTAAAATACTTAGAAATTATATTTAATTCTCTTCGTACGGCGCAATGCGGCTTATCAAGGGAATATCAAACAAAGCATAATCTTCGCAATTAAGTGCTAAACACATATCGTGAAGTAAAAGAGTGTAGTTTAGCACTATATAAGCTTGCACAAACATTTGAAGGGCTATGCGCAGACTTACGGTCTGCAATTGCTATAGCCATACGAACAAGGGAGGTTGGCACTTACCTACAGAATTGTTTGTATAATTATAATTACAACTTAGTAGAGAAACAATTCTACGAGAAGGCACAACGATTTTCAAATTGCATAGCACTAAATCAATTTCAAAAGAAGACTTTTCGTTTAAGGAACTCTTTTAATAATTGTACGAACAAGAAATATATTGTTTATAAGAAGGAAGGTTGCTAGTCAACAGATCATTTGAAGGCAGAGCAGAAAGCCGCGTAGGCGAAGGTCAAGAATTACCTAATAACCAAGTTCAATGGATCCGAGGAAGCAACTTAGGCTTTCTTAAGCTTGTACGAAGATTTCTAAGGAGAACTTAATTATATAATAATAAAAAAAGTACTAAAAGATACAAAGAAATAAAAGAACAAAAATAAGCCAAAAGAATTCTTTACAAAGTATAAGGAAGTTAACGAACAACAAATGATTTAAGTTCTAAACAACGAATTAATAAAACACGCTTTTTTGTAATAAAACTTAACGAAGAATTTGTACAAAAATAAGGCATTCGTTATTAGAAACAGATATTCGTTCGAAGTTTTTCAAGGGATTATGCTAAATAGTAGTGCTGCCAAGATCTCTATCGTAAGAAAGCAACAAGTCCAAGCACTTTTAAAGCTTAACTTGTTGCTAAAAGTTAATTATACAAGCAATCAAACGCATACAATTCGATTTGGTAAAGGACTAGCGAAATCAAAGGAATCAATACTTATACGAATACCTATTAAGCAAATGAAATTTTAAATTGTTTCAATAAATACCTCGTTTTTACTATGCATCTAAGACATAAACTCCTTTAGTGTACAATTAAATAATCTTTAAAATATTATAATTCAAGGGAAGAAGCAAATTCTTATTGTACGAAAATGGAAACATTCGTAGATAATAATTTATATAATAAAAAATACGTTCTTGTACCAACACTTCACGAAAACAAAGCTTAGGCAATTCCATCAACGCTTTAGACATCCTTTAGTTAAGAAACTGTACTGTGTTTTTTAGCGAGCAGAATATAAGGAAACAAACCTTTGTATAATTAAGAAGATCTTAAAGTTTTGCAAATAGTGTTAGCTTTATACAAAGAACTCAAGTTAATTTAAATTCTCTCTAAGAGACAATATTGAATTCAATTTCTTTATAATCGTAGATATCTTATATCTTTCTGAAGCAGTAGTCCTTCAAGCAATTAATGAGGCAACTGGCTTTAATGCTGCTTAATTCCTAAAAGACAATTTAGCAAAAACAACGTGAATTACTCTTTGTACGTGTTAAATTGATACTTATCTTAAACCACCAGATTACTTTGTACACAATGCTAAAACAAACTTTGCATCAACGGAATTTAAAGCAAATACTCGTACGATAAACATTAATGTAAAGGAAGTTTTAATAAAAGTACATCAAAGTGTGGAGAAAGTTGAGCAATACCATGCTTCTTTGCGCTAATTATACGAGATTATTTGAGATAAGACAAAAAAAGAGAACCTTGTAAAAGAGGTAGTTCTTTAAATGGCCGTAAAAGCCGTAAATAATACAATTGATTTAAATGAATTAATTCCAACACTTCTTGTTTTTGGAGCATATCTTAGACTTTCGTATAAAGACCTATCATTTGCGGATATGCTTACTAAAGCAAAAGCAATTTGAATAGCAATAACGGAATTGCAAAAGATTTAAGCCGTACGAAAAGTTAAAGATACTCAAAGCATAAGAAACGGCCCTAATATTACCAAGATTATGCGACTTTTATTACAATCTTTAGTAAAAGTATGGCAAGAGAAGAAAGGATGAGCAGGCCTGTTTTTTTTATTATTAGTCACTGGGAAGACGTGTATTGTTTAATTACCTTTGGGACCGACTTCTTTTTGTACAACAATAGTTAAGCCATTTTATATAAAAGAAATCGCTAAGGTCTTGAAAAAAACTGTACGATTAAATTAAGTGTTTTCTTTAGTACAGCCAGTTATTTTAATTTCATTTAAAACAAAGCAAGAACTCGAGAAGGGACTCGTACAACCCTTAGAAGACGAGGTTTTTCTAACTCAAAAAGAACAGTCCAACTTAGATTTATCTCGTATAATGCAAGCAGCAAGAAAGATCACAAGCCTTGGTCTTTTGTTTAAGGAATCTTAATAAAAGGAGATCAATAAGTTAATTGCTTGAAGTATATTTGAGTTCGTATAATACAACTTAAGATAATATCGCAAACGAATTTTTAATTCCTGGTTTATTAATGAAATTAAAGGGAAAACAACTAAAGCTTCGTACAAGAAATCTAAACTCGTGATCTAAGCGTACAACAACGTAGGAAAGGAACAAATCCTTACTTAGTTTCCAACAATTTAAAGGATTAGTTAGCAACTAATTCTAATACTTTATCTATTACTCATACAAAAAGGGTTATTAATCTTTATTCAGGATATTACTTAGGCGTATGTCTAATTAACAACCTTTCTAAATCGTACAATTTATGCGAGACTATCAAAGCAAATTACTAGCAACTATTCGCTAGATATAATCATGCTTGTACGAAAGCTATTATATGGTATCCCGGAATCAGGAACACACTGGTGGGGAACATACGATACACATTATAAGGTTAAGTTGTATATGAAAACGTCTTCGTACAATTCATGCCTTTTGATTACTTAACCAGAAATGCCGTTTGAAGTAGTTGGACTACAGACAAATGATACTTTAATTTTAGCGACTAAGAAATTCCAAGAGAAGGAGGAAAAAGAGCTTGGAATTGCTAGCTTCTTAGTAAAACCAAAGGATTAGTTATTATACAAATCACCTCTTGCGTTTAATGGATATATTATGTATAATCAAAGGAACTTTATTCAAATTCTTTAAAAGGGACAAAGCGAGAAGTTAGCTGAAGTTGACCTAAGAGCATTGAATTATACAAATTAGTATTGGGAATAACGTGCTTAAGGGGCATATATCGCAACTTTATGCCAACTTGAAGTCTTGTACGACCTATTAGTTGCGGCTTAATTCCAAGAACCAGGGGATACCGACGTAAAGAACTTAAATAAGCGCATTTAGTGGCAAATTCAAAACACTAAACGAAAATTGAAGTATATTCCTTTAAACTTGCATTGTATAAAGCTATTTGTTTTTGTTAACGAATCCTTTGCAAATAATAAAGACTTAAGCTCTTAGCTTAAGTACGTAATAATTCTTAGGATAGAGAATAATAACCCCAATTCGTATAATTAAAACTCGTTTTTTCTTTCGAGAAACTTATTTCATTAAAGTAGTACAAAAAGCAAACAAGTTACGCGAAGTATTTTAGCTTTCGAGATCTATAATATAATTAACGGCGTAGATATGGTAATCGCAGTAAAAAGTACAATTAATATTATTATATCGCGGCTTGAAATACCAGTAATTCTAATTATTGTGTATATAGACTTATTCTCACTATACAAATGCCTCGTGAAGCTAGGTACTACGAAAGAAAAGCGATTAATGATTAATATTATGGCTTTACGTTAATTGTACGAACAACGGGAACTTGCAGAAATCCAATGGATTAATAATCAAGATAACCCGGCGAATGCGATAATAAAGTCAAACCTAAATAAGAGCTTAGAAAAGCTGATTAATAACAATTAAATTATTGTACAAGTAAAAGGATAGGTTAAAAGGGAAAAGAAAGTAAAGCTAGGGGAGAAATAGCATTGTACGATACAATGATTTCATTTATTAAATGCGTGTTTTTTTATTTTACTTTAGTTACTTATTTAAACACTATACGAAATGATTATTATGCATTTCTTAATTAAATAAATAATATTTAATACAATAATTAATTAACTAATAATTAATTATTTAACAACTAATTGTTTAATAATAGTTTAACAACGGATTAATTAAAGGAAAATCTCCATTGGTTTCCTTTGTACAGGCTCTTGTACGAAGTACTTATCCCAAGCACCGCGCAAAGGTTGGAGATGAGCTTAAGTTTGTTCACTTAAAGGAAGCCTTCGTACAATGCCCAGAAGCTTGGCTATAAAGAGAAATTATGCTTGCAAACAAAAGGAAACATAAAAAATACGTACAAAGTTACAAAACAATTGAAGTATCTTTGGATTTATCTTTTATTAAGCCCCTTTGTATAAGTCCAGTAATAAGTCCCTGTGGTGCCCTCCGCATGGTAACCACTTGAACTTTATTACTTTTGTTTCTTAAACCTTCGTCTTTAAATGATAAGTCCTTAGAAGGGGGATTACAATGAGCGGCATAATTTCACCACTTGCAGTTACCATAGCTACTCCCGAAATGACCTTGAACCAAAGCACAGTTAGGGAAAGGCGTTAAGCCACGCCAGGAACATTCAGCATAAGGAATAGCTTGGACAACACCTTTGGATTAAATCAAGAGAGCATTAACGTACGAAGGCCGATGTGTTATAAGTTGCTAAGGTGTGATGCGCCCTTGTACAAAGGCGATATCACGTCCTGGCATAGCCAAGACTGTTTATTGCAACGCATTATAACACAACGGGCCTAGCTGCTGCCCTCCGATAATGGGCATCGGGTGGGCGTTGGCGTTGGCAACAGCTAGCGCGGCATTAACGGCGTTGAAGAGAACAAGGGCCCTGTACGAAGTTAGTTTTTGGACAGAAGGGACTAGAGCTTCGTACGAGGAGCCACATCCTGGGGATAAGGGCCAACTTGTACGAAGAGAAAAAGGAACTAACATTGTATAGTGTAGTGTGGTGTAGTGTGGCGTGGCTACGCAAGCGTTAGTACCACTTTACTAATGTTGTAGTAGCTGTGCGAAGCTAGTCTTGAGGAGGTAGACTTCGTACGAGGGAAGGTACTTACTTGATTGTAGTAATAGTAGTGGTGTTGTGGCCTACGGAAGACTTTTCGTTAGTACATAGCAATAATAAATCAAATTACCTTGCACGTAAGGCGGAAAAGGAAGACGCCGATTCGTATGAAGCTATCTTAGGTTGTATAGAGAATATCTGAGGAAGAGGAGAGCTGTACGAAGAAGAGGAAAAGGGGACTTACTGTTGCTGCTGCTATTGTTGCTATTGGTTGAAGAAGAAGAGAAAAAGAAAAGAAAAACGAGAGACGTACGAGGAAGGAACGAAGTCGTTTCTTCCCAAAGCAGTCACTATTTAACATAACTAGCCGAAGTCACTGGTGGCACGTGCTTTGTACGAAGGATAAAACGAGCTGGAAACTAGTATTTCAAGTTACGCGCACTTCGTACGAAAGAAAAAGGGAGAAGGCAAGAGAGTTTTTCTTTTAACAAAAGAAGAGTTGCCAGTGTTGAGATAGCCTTAGCTAAGAGGTGTTCCCTTGATCTAGTGACTTCCAAAGATAGTCGTCTCTCCTGGCCTAATAAAGCTTAGTTTCATCTAAACCTCCTGGTTTCGTACAAGTAATACTCGTACAAGCTAGGAAGTTAGGGCTCAATGTATTTAAGATAGCTTTCCCTTTTGTACGAAAGAAATACACGAAATATACTTGATTAAACTTCACTTGTTGTATTCTTTGTCACCCTGATATCAAGTATTAAACCTTGGTTAGATACTAATAGTTTTAGCACTAAGAGTAGTAGTTCGAGACTACGCTAAATTAGGCTCGCGTTGGCCAGAAGTCCCTCTTACGAAGACTAATTCTCCAAAACCAAAAATTAACCTTGGTAATAAAGACCTGTATAATGCGAACTTACTAGGGCATCACTTAATCTCACCACTAGTGCTAATTAAGCGGGAAAGCGCGTATACGCTAAGCCGAGAGTTCATTGTCTTTGCACCACCATGAAGGGAAACCAACAACCCATTGCCAAACTCAACTCCTATTTCCCCGGTCTAACCAAGAAATGCCTTGCTTTCGCCATTTTTAACTTAAACCACTACCAGACTACATTTAGTGCCAAATCAAACAAGACTACAACTCAAGCCAACACAACCCTTGTGATTTTTGCAAAGTTTATTATTATTAGAATAGTCTAAGGCACTAGCTGTTCTCGCGAAGTTGTATAGCAAGAAACTTATGTACAATAAAGAAAAAGATTACTTAAATAAAAAGCTTTATATTTTTGCAAAGCTTTATTAGAGAGCCAGCTTAGATTTCTTTATTTGGGACAGGGCATATTTAACTATGCTTTAAGACAAAGCGGCTTTGTACTACTATTAGTACTTTTAGAATAAGCTTTTCTTATTTAATGAGCTTATTAAGACTACTTGTGCTTATTTTAAGACGAAGAAATGTGCGGCTAAGTTCTTAGGCCATTGGTTTACTTTGACGTTTGCAATATTTAAGACAAAACTACATTAGAAAGGAAAATTAGTTTTAGCATAACTTGAGAAGTATACTAAAGAGCTCCAAAGCATACAACTTAGCCTAAAGGATAATAATATGCGAAACAACAAGACCCTGCGTGATAAGCTACTATAAGGTGTTTCCGGTGATCCACTCTTTAAAATGGCGCTCTTCAAGGCCCTTGCAACTTTTCCTACTCTTATGAATAGCTTACGTTTTACGGCTGGAGTAAAATCAACTCATGATCCGAGATCACGGCATCACGATACTGCTTCGTATCATCACTAAGCCTACATAGTAAAGAACAATAATCGTGCGCATTATTCTAATAAAAAAATGAAGTTCTTTTATGGCAATAAGCGTAGAGACCCCTTTAAGACTAAGGCAAGCTATTTAAGGTGCATTGTATGCTAGAAGAAGAATTGCCATAGTAGTCGCCATTTTGAAGATAAGAGGGCAGCTTTTAAAGCTCGCTACTTTGCGAATCGTAAAGTAGAAGAAATTAAGCCAACGAACAAATTATTTAAGGCTTACATTGCGTACGTGGAAGAGAATAAACTAAAAACAAATTAAAACCAAACTCATATTAAGGATATATTTAATGATAATAATAATAACACTTCATTAAATAATAACTAATTTATACACAATAGCAATAATAAAAGTAACATAAGATTTGCGCATTTTACGATTGTATTTACAGCAAGCAGTGCAAAGTATAACGCACAAGAAGTCCTAGGGCAGCTTGAAAAACGCAAAGCTTATCATGTCTTGGCATTAATAATCAAACCACCCTCATCTAACGCTTTTACTACGCAATAAACTAATTAATTTTTCCAAGGCTTGCTAATTAATACTAGCGCATTAAATCGCAATATAAGAGGCCTTAATTAACTCAAAGCTTTACAATGAATTTAAGATGTGAAGCTTAATACTGTTACGACCTACGATGCGCCTTGTATTCTAACCAACATAGGCTCGTAGCATCGCTGGCTATGCGACGGCGCTAAGCCCAATAGGGAAGACTAGGAGGCGAGCCTGCGACATGTTGACGTGAATGGCACTCGACTACGCTAGGCCCCATTAGGAGGGCCCTTTATGTATTTATGCTTGAGCTCCCCCTTACGAAAAGCTTTCCTTTCCTTCTTGTCTTTTCTTCTCGATTCTAAGCGTAGCCTTAGGCTTAAATACAAAGCTTGAGTTAACTCGCCGTATTAACCTTTAGCTAGCTATAACATAAGAAAAGACTAATACTTTTTCGCTGTGAAGCGTTATATTTCACCCAGTCTTGCGCCTTGTTGACCTGCCTTTGCAGCAAGTCAACAACAAGCCTCAACACCTTGGCCTATTCGATAGATAGGTACCTCTCTGCCCTCGTAGCAGACTGTCCTAGAGAAAGCTGGATATTTTCTCGCGATCAACCTGCCTTGCCGCAACCTGATGCGCACCGCTGTTTCGAACGTATATTTGATTAACAAATTAATTAACAACCTTAAACACCTCTTAATCCCACCCTACCACTTATACTAGTCTCTCCCCCGCGTCGGCGAAGCTCCAAAGAAAGGAGCGCCCCTGTACGGCTAGGCTTTACTAACACCACCCCTATCCCTTTAGTCGAGACTCTCTCGAAGGAGCCAGCAAGCTTTAACGGGTTTGACTCAGACTCAAAGGACAAACCCCAGCGTTTCTTCGACGCATCGCCAGAGCCTACCGATATAGAAGGCCTTACCCCCGTTCAATAAGCTAGGGTGGATCAGCTGATCAAGGACTCTGTTAGCTCTGCTATCGCCGCTGCTGTTACACAAGCCCTCACTCAATATGCCATCGATAACCCTCGCTAAAGGACTGGCCCTCCCTTCTCTTCTGACCAATCCGTACGTGCTCTTACGGCGGACCTCCAGCCTACCGCCGACTATTACCTCCCTAAGCTGAACCCCGCCATCCCTGCCGTTGAGCCCAATAAGGTCAAGTACCCCCGTACCCCTTTTAGCAATTATAAGGGCGAAATTAAATACAACACCTGAAAAATGAATATAAAGCTTTTTATTCAAAAGTACTTAAGTAATTTTCTTACTAGCGAATTGCAAGTTTATGCCTACTTTGAGTGTACAAAGGGAGAGGCTAAGACTATTATTCTTCAACAAATAAACCCCGACTTTGCTGAAGACTTCAACAAAGCCGCCAACGTTTTGAAAGCCTTAGACTAGCGTTTCTTTAATCATAACCAAGTACAAGCCGCTAAGCTTAAGTATAACCAATTATAAATAAGTAGTATGACTTATAATGAGTTTTGTATAAAGTTCACGATATACGCGGCTACTGGAAAAATCTCACTTGACTGCTAGTTCAACGATGTATGCAAGAAAGTCTTAAATAAGCTTAAGTACAACATTCAAACCAAGAAGTATAAATTCGCCAGAGATTATACGGCTCTTGACGAGTTCTTAGCCGTCTTGGATCGCGAGCTGCGGAATATCACTGCCAAACAAGCTAATGAACGTGCTATTACTATTGTCCGCAAAGCCCCTCGAGTCTCCTTTAACAATACGAGCACTAGCGATTTGCGCGGTATCTTAAAGAAGAATAGCTGGCGTTTGACTTTACTTACCCCTACTGCTCACGCATGAAAACCACCGACTCCAAGATAGTCGTTAGATGCTCGCCAGCGTACGCCCTTTCCTTCGCCTGTCTTGCGCCGACCTGAGTTCCCCGTATCTCCTCCTGCACTTAGGGACGTCTCTTCCGACACCTGTTTCTACTGCAGCAAGACCGGCCATTGGGCTAGCGACTGCCTCAAGCGCCGTAAGGACCAGGCTCTCAATAAGTCAATTTCCTAGCTAATCATTGGCGAGAATCTGAAGACTGATAAGCTCTTAAAAAACTCCTAGGTCGTGAAAAAGACTCACACCTTGGCATAGGCCACAACTTGTGAAAGGACTTGGCATTTAATTTCCATGCTTTTATTAAAAGACAACAATTCTTAATTAGTATTAAACTAAAAAGAAATGAATTC
Organism: Cadophora sp. M221; assembly: GCA_017366145.1. NCBI lineage: Eukaryota > Fungi > Ascomycota > Leotiomycetes > Helotiales > Ploettnerulaceae > Cadophora > Cadophora sp. M221. The sequence goes on along the minus strand of JAFJYG010000094.1, from coordinate 50,985 downwards.
TTTACTAAGATACTTGCATATATTAATGGCGAAGCTAATATTTTTGGTGCAATTAAAACTTTTTTTGCATACTAACTTATTAAGCAATTTAATATCTTTTTTGTATTTCTTTCTTAGCTAATTGTCCCAACTGGCTACAATGGCAAAAAAGGAAAGCCAATTGATATAGCCGTTTTACTTACTTTAACAATTAACTGCCGGCGAATTAATTTCCCCTTTTTAGTAACTAACTTAGGAAATACTAACGTTCTAATTGGTTGGAAGTTCCTAGAGCATTACGACTTAAAGCAGTCGTACACTAAGAATCGCAATCGGCTAAAGTGGCCACTAGATATGCCAGTCCAGCCGTACTTTAATTAGCAAGTCTTCGTCGACATCAACTATTCCAACAAGCCAATCATTAAGTTTTATTAGCTTAATGCGGAATAAAGGGATGCTCTTATAAATGTGAATGACCACCGTCGAAGGCAAGCCAGGATTGCGGCACTTAACGACTTTTCTAAGTCAAAGGTTTCTATACAACCTACCGCCAGCGTCTCGTTGACCCAACCCTTAAGCTTTGCTAAAGAGGTTAAGAAGCGCCTGCGTATTATGGAGAATTAATTAAACCCTTCGATATCCCGTGATCCGGGATCACTACTTAAGGACAAGAGAACTTGTAAAGCTTTTTTAGCGAATTACTAAACAAAGGCGCTTACTATGAAAATCTTCTTTATATTGGTAGTAGCGATGTCTACGACGTACCTCCGACTTAGAAGAGCTAGGACGAATAAGGTGCAAATCTTCGTGGCATTGGTGCTTGAGATCGACCAAGAATTAACTTGTCGCCGGCGAGAGGCCCTAAACTAGCTAAGCGTTGAACTTGCATTGATGAATGGAGACTTGACCCCAGAGGAGGCCTTAGAGGCTAAGTACGCGCAAGACGATGAGCTAGTAGGTAAGAAGCTCCCGGTAGAGTACCAAGAGTATGCTCCTCTCTTCTCCCGGCGAGCCTCCGACGAGCTACCAGCGCATTGCCAAGGTGTAGACCACTAAATCGAGCTTACTAAGGAGAATGACTTGTTCTTTGAGCCTCTCCGGCGCATGACTAAAGAACAGCTATCGGAGACCAAGTGGTACATTATCAACAACCTACATAAAGGTTTCATTAAACCCTCTAGCGCACCATATGCGGCCCCTATTCTCTTCGCCAAGAAAGCCGATAGCAGTTTCCAGCTATGCGTCGACTACCGGAAGCTAAATGCCTTGTTAAAGAAGGATTCATACCTAATTCCTTTAATTAATGAGATAATAGTACGTATTTGTAAGGCAAAGGTTTTTACAAAGCTTGATATTTAGCAAGTTTTTCACCGTATTCGCATGTTTCCCGAAAGCGAGGATTATACAATTTTCTGTACTTAGTATGGCACGTATAAGTATAAGGTTTTTTTCTTTAGTTTTACGAATGGCTTGGCAACCTTTTAGCAATTTATTAATAATATCCTTATAAAGCACCTCAATGACTTCTGCGCGGCTTACATGGACGATATTCTTATATATTTGTCCACTTTGGAGAAGTATGAGGTTCATGTTAAGAAAGTCATAGCAATACTATAAGCACACGGACTCTAGGCTAACATTAAGAAGTTCAAGTTTAGCGTGCAAAAGATAAGGTTCTTAGGATTTGTTATTAGAGTTGATAGCGTAGAAGTAGACCCAAAAAAGATTAGTGTGATTAAGGACTAGCGATACGCCGATAATGTACGGGGTATACAAAGCTACCTTGGCTTTTGTAACTTTTATTGCCAATTTATTAAAGATTATAATCGCATTACATGGCCTCTTACAATGCTTATTAGAAAGAACATTTCCTTCGTCTTCAATAACGCTTGTAAGAATGCCTAGGAGACTCTTCAAAAAGCCCTCTAATTTACGCTAGTTCTTTGCTATTACGACCTTGCTAAATAAACACGGTTAGAAACCGATTCTTTCGATGAAGTTATTGCTGGGATTTTATCTTAATTTTAAAAAAACAATACCTTTCACCTTGTAAAATACTTTTCTAAGATTATAACGAACTTCAAGCTTAACTACTTAATTTACAATAAAAAGATGTTGGCGATTTTCTAATTATTTAAGTAATATCACTCGAAGCTCTTAGGTGCTCAGAAAAATATTCTTATTTACATAAATCACCAAGCCTTAAAGTACTTTATAACTACTAAGGACCTTACGGCTAAGCAGGCTCAATGGGCTGAGTTCTTTGCGAACTTCCATTTCACAATTATGTACTATACCAAAACGACTAATACTTTGGCTGATACCTTGTCTCAATGGGATCAAGACCTTACGATTATGGAGGCACACAAGCGGGCCATTCGTAGTCAACAGCTGATTCCGATCGACAAAATTGACCCGCGAGTCGCCAGCGACCTTCAGCTCTCCGCCGTCGATCCCATGAACGCCTATATCGAAGTCGTAGAGACGATACCCTTAGCACCTGTAGACGCCATGATCTCAGATCGCGATGCTGAGACACGTGACGAGCTAGAGCCAGAGCCAGAGTCGAATATGGAAGTACTAATCGACCCAGAGACGCCAACCGCGGAGGAGCTAGACCCTAACTCCATGGTGGCGTACGATATCGCGAAATACAATGTTATTAACCAAGTGCTCCTAGCTAATAAGACCTCGCCTTTATTGGAGCTTCTCCGACAGAAAGCCAAGGAGTAGTCGCTGGATTACGAGCTAGCAAACGACAAGTTGCTTTTCCAAGGCCGCTTAGAAGTGCCCTTAGAACCGCCGGAGCTTTGCACGACACTTATTCGCCATGTATATTCCCAACCTTTAGTAGCACACGCGGGGATTGGAAAGATGAAGGCATTGCTAAGTCGTAAATATCATTGAAATAGCCTTACCACAAACATAGCTTGATACGTAGCAAACTATAGTTGCTCTTGATAAAAAGCTCGTAAGGATAAGACCCCTGGCTTCTTACACCTCCTGCCAATCCCTGCTCGGTCGTATCAACACCTCACAATGGACTTTACGAAGTTACCACTAGATAAGCATGGCTATAACTTTGCTATGGTTTTTATTAACTGCTTGTCTAAGAAACTAATCTTGATACCTTGTAACAATATAATTACTACTAAAGGCATGGCTATTCTCTTCCTCGTTCATTGGACTTGATACTTTGGTATGCTAGACTTTATTGTCTTAGATCAAGGACCTTAGTTTGTCTTCTTCTTTTAGAAGAAGTACTATTGTATTCTCGGGACTAAGGTAAAGCTAATGATGGCGTATAACCCAAATGTTGATGATCAAATGAAGGTAATGAACTAATATATTAAGCAACGGCTTTGTTTCTTTTGCCACTACTACTAAGACAATTGGAGCAACCTTTTACTAATTATGGATATTGCTTAACTAATGTTACCGCACGAGTCTCTAAGCTGCCTGTCTCTTTTCCAGCTACTTAACGGCGTTAAGCCAAGGACTTCCTGGGACCTAGTTAACCTAAAGCCTCCAGCTACGGCAATAAAGAAACTTAATTGCGATAAGGCTTTTTAAGTAGTATTGCAAATAAAAAAGGTTATAAAAGTCGCACAATTGTTCCTCAAGAATCAACAAAAGAAAATAAAACAACTGGCGAATCATAAGCAACGCACTATCAACTAAGACATTAGCGACTTAGTACTAGTCGATACTTGGAATTGGAATATTAATTAATCTTTAAGAAAGTTGTTTAACAAGTGGTACGGCCCTGTCAAGGTAATTGCTAAGGAAGGAGAGAGCTGGAGAGTTGAGCTACCAGAGGACTGGTCAATTCACCCTGTTTTCCACTCGCACTCGCTCCGCAAGTACGTCGACAACCCCCTGCCGGGACAAGCCAAAGCTACGCCGGCACCTATTCAGCTATTGCCTAAGCAAAATAAGTAAGAAATTAAAGGCATCCTTGGCTCTAAGATCATGCGAAATAAGCTATTTTATCGCATTAAGTGGCTAGGCGCCGATAAGGATCGAGAGTGGTACTCATGCTCGAATGCTATGACAGCTTCGCATATAATTAAGCGGTTCCACCTAGAGCATCCTAACGCCAAGGGCCCGCCGAGAGCTCTCCCAAAGTGGCTAGAGGCTTATAACGCTGGTATCAACGACTACAACGACTTAGAGGACAATACAGTTATGGCTACAACTGCGCGGACGCAGTTTTTTGGGAGGGGGGGGTAATGTTACGACCTACGATGCGCCTTGTATTCTAACCAACATAGGCTCGTAGCATCGCTGGCTATGCGACGGCGCTAAGCCCAATAGGGAAGACTAGGAGGCGAGCCTGCGACATGTTGACGTGAATGGCACTCGACTACGCTAGGCCCCATTAGGAGGGCCCTTCATGTATTTATGCTTGAGCTCCCCCTTACGGAGAGCTCTCCTTTCCTCCTTGTCTTTTCTTCTCGATTCTGAGCGTAGCCTTAGGCCCAAATACAAAGCTTGAGTCAACTCGCCGTATCAACCTCTGGCTAGCCGTAACAAATACTAGTTATTTGGGCCAAAGTCGAATCACATTTGAAGCCGGTTTGAGATCCTTACTTGGTACTGCGATCGTTAAAACACTTGCAAGACTTATGAAATTTACTATTGTGAATACAAATATACTATTTTTGGTGTGCCTACAGCAGCTTAACTAATTAAATGCATACTACAACAACTTGCGCAACGTATTAATTCAAAGAAACAAGAAGCACTTAATTGTGCGCAAAAAGAGGCACTCATAGCTTCTCTTAAACAAAACCAACCAATTATTAAAAACCTTTACCACTACAATTAATTTATACCACTTTACGAAAACGGAAATTCAACGCCTTTATAAACGATTCGAACATCCTTTGGTGCAGCGTCTACAGCACCTACTAAATTAAGCCGATTATAAATCTAATTCTAATATTATGAAGCAAGTCAAAAAAATATGCAAGCACTACTAGTTACATGCAAATGCTTTTTATCGCTTTAGGTTTAAATTGCAAAATAATATTAACTTTAATCACATAGTTTACATTAATATTGCGTAGTTTGGAAAAAGGTATACTTTTTATATTATTAATAAGGCCATTGGCTTTAGTGCAGCGAAGTTCCTCCAAAAGGCCCTCAGTTTGGCTACGTCTTAGGAGGTATTTAATATCTTCAAGTCCGTGTAAATAAATACTTATATTAAGCCACCTAACTTCACTATTTACAATTACAAGACCAATTTCAATTCTAAGAAGTTTCAAAGCTTACTGCAATCAGTAAAAAGTACGCCTAAACTCGTCCCTATGGAGGCTTATTATTTAATTAGTAAAGTAAAAAGATATTATTATTCACTTCATCAAGCATATGAAATTATTACTTCCAAGCAACCAAGCTTACAAAACAATATGCGACTCCAAATGGCCATCAAATTAGTAAATAATACAGCAAGACCTAATGAGTTAATTTTAATGTTGCTAGTCTTTGGCGCATACCCTAAAATTACAAAAATAAACTCATCAAATTCATTTATTAAGTAGCGCGTTATCGCCATTAAGAAGACTATGCGAGAAGTGCGTAAGATTCACGCTGCTCATAAAGTCAACGATGCGCTTGCAACCCAAAATGGCCCCAAAACAACTCATATTTATAACTTGCGGCTTAATAATTAAGTCTTGGTTTAGAAAAAAAAGAAGGGCTAAAGAGGCCCTTATTAATTTCTAAGTATAACAAAAGAGTTGTACTTAATTTAAATAAATCATAAAACACATACATTTTAATTAATATTAATATGTTTATTTAAAACAAATGACTTTAATTAAAAAGAAAACTTCTCAAAGGATTTTGTTAATTTTACTTTTAATTTAAAATCACTACAAAACCAACCCCAACTAGCCTTCAAATCGCCATTAAAACAGGCCTAATCAAAACTAGCTGTGGAAATCTCATTTGCAAAACTTATTTCTAATATTCTTACCTTTACTAATGAAAAATTAAATGCTTTCTTATACGTTTTTATTAATAATTAAAACAAAATATATATAATTTCAAAAGCTAAAGCTTTCTTAATAAAGAAAAAGTAGTAAAATTATAATCTTTTTTTTAAGTTGCAATTTAAGGGTAAAATTACCACGAAAGAGCTACCCTTTGAGAAGTCCCGCTAAATTAAGTACAAAGCTTTTATGGCTCGAGGGATATTTATCTCAATTTATAAAAGCGACTTTAAAATCAAAGGCCATTAAATCTTTAAGTTTAAAATAGTAAACAAAGTTAAAGGCAAGAAAATATTAACTTTATATAAGAAGTCAAAACTAATAATTTAATGCTTTAACAATAAGAGGAAGCAGGAAATCCTAATTCAATCTTCAACAATCCAAAGGTTAAGCTAATAGTTACTCATTCTTTTGGCCGTAGTCGTTATATATTCAAATTACCCCCAAAGCAAATCCAAGTCAAGGTTGGTAATCCAAGACATCACCTAAGCCTACGTATAAGTAATCACTAAACTCTTACGAGGCATATTTGCATAGCCACCAAAAGAAATTGCAAACGAATTTGCTAAAAGCATTATATTTATAATTGTGCTTCCGCTATACAATATACTAAAGTTAGAAAACCATTAGTTTAACACATATCATAAGCACTATGTAAAAAAACTATAAATAAAGACTTCTACCTACAACCCCTGCTTACTAATTATAACTAAAAATAATCAAGAGTTTAGGATAATAGAAATACAAACCAATAATACGTTAATTCTCAAGAATAATAACTTTTTAGCTTAAGAATAGTAGCATATTACTAATACCGGGTTTTTAACTAAGCCAATATAAGTTCTTTACGCCTCCAAACTCCTTACGTTCAATAGGTGCACTATTACTAAGAACGGAAATGACTTGTACATGTCGCAAAAGGGATAAGAGACGCGCCTAGGGCTAATTAACGTTGCCAAAGACAACTATAAGAAAACCTACATGAAACAACGCGCTCATGAAGCTTATATCGCGACTATTTGTCAGTCAAAAGCCGCATTTGATCTTTTCGTGGCAGCTTAATATCAAGACCTTACGACGAAAGAGGTTAAGGCTCTTAATCTACGCATTCAATGGCAAATAAATAACCCTCAAAAGGGACTACAATATACTCCAATTAATCTTCGTAACACTAAGGTCTATCTTATTGTAGACAAATCCTTTGCTAACAATAAAAACTTAAGTTCTTAAATTGATTTTGTAATTATTATTAAAACCAAAACAAAGAGAATTCAAAGAGAACTCGAAGGCAAATTAAAGGGTACGAAATTTAACCTTTACAACAACATCGTTTATGCCAGCTCAACAAAATGCAAGAAAGTTATTAAAGCCGTACTTGCTTCGAAACTGTACGCTATAATAATTAGCGTAAATATATTAATCTCTATAGCAACAATCGTCAATCAAGTCACCAATAAGCTGGGCATTCTCCAGCTATTAACTGTCGTTTATATAAACTCGCTTTCGCTATACAAGTGCATTATTAAGCTTGGCACTACTAAGGAAAAACATTTGATAATTAATATAATATTAATTTGCTAGTCATACAAACAACGAGAGCTTACAAAGATGCGATGAATTAATGGAAATCAAAACCCGGCGAACGCCATAACAAAGAGCAACTCAAATAAGGCTCTCCAACAGCTAATTAACACAAATCACCTAACGATTGAAATAAAGGGTTGGGTTTAGCGGCCTACCAGAAATGATTTGAATTAGTAACAAAAAAGTATTGATTTTTGAGTTTTTTTCTTATGTTTTTTTTACTTATTATTTCATACTTATTTTACTACTTTTCTTTATGTTTATTTAAAAAGCAAGAAAACAAGAGAGCAATTGGATTTTCTTAAGAATTACCTTTTAATTTAAGGCACTATTGCATTTCCCTAAGAGAAACCATATGAATTAGTAAGAGTAGGCTCTTCATTTAGTGAGCTAGGCTTAGCACCTTTTTTATCTTCCCTCGCGCCATAATGGCGTCTCTTCGCCGCAAAAGCAAGACCATTACTAACACCATTAGTAAAAGTCTTACGCTTAGCACTACCACAATGATTCAAACGACTAATAATCGCCGTAATCTTACTAGTCTCAAGAACTAGTTTTTGCAAAGTTAAATTAGTTATAATAAAGTTTTTAATATAAATTAAAAGGGTACTTACTACCTAACCTTTCGCCAATTAACGAATTTTACCTCGCAAGGCCCAAGTCTCCTTCAGCAAAGCCAAAGCCAGTGCATTCCTAGTCTTTAATACTTCCGCTAAAGCAACCAACAAAACCGCAGCTATCTTCTTTGCGGTAATAGAAACGATAGTAAGCTTAATAACGTTTTTACCCTTATTAAGAACAGCACAAATAGCTGCATTCAAGACAGCGAACTCCAAACTAACAAACTAAGGCAATTATATACAAATTAGCTATAATACATATACGAACCTGGTCTAATATTGCAACTAAAATATAAAGAAAGTGAAAGTTAAGAAGATATCAATTTTCACTTACAAGGAAGCACAGCCCCTTTTGCATAGCGCAATAGCTGCATTTCTTTAAATTAGAATTGTTAAAGTTATACTCGTGGAATGGGTTGGCACTCAAAGCCCGAATACATCGCACGCAGTACACCCAATGCGCAGCCTCGAGGGCGCCGGAAGGAGTTGAAATAAGCACTATTTAATCGTTAGCCTACTATTACTACACCAAACCAGCTTCAAGTTAATTTCCTTACTTTTAGTGCTATTGTTATAGTTGTTATTTTGCAAGGCTATTAATAAAATCTTAATAAGGTAAATTTGATATACTTATAATATTAAAAAGAAAAGGTTACTAAGAAAGAAACAATTTTCTAGGGAAATCTTTAGTTATATATAAGTAATTTAATAATAGTAAACACTTTAGGTAAGCAATTTCTGATTTGGCGAGACTTATAGTCAGCTCGCTTAGCTACTATTGTTCGCCAATGGCCTTAGAATATCGTTTCGCCGCACCTTTGAACTACTTATGGAACTGAACCGGAGTCCCTTTATTTGCTTGGGTAGTTGAGGGTTCTGCAGTTATCCGGTTTTTCATTACTTTAACGTTTCTTTACGCTTTTTTATTTAATAGCTTTTTCCTTGGTATATTATGTTTTTTACTTATGCTAGTATTACTTCTTTTCTTGCGTACTTTTTACGACTATTAAAAAAGCATGTTTTTTTAAAAAAAGTATTACCAATATTAATACGCAAGAAACTGCTTGTGCCAAGGTTCTTTAGAAGTAGGCCTAAGGCAATACAAACCTGTCTTAAACCTTTGTTAAAGAGATATACATGTATATATAAACCACCTTCAGCACTTCTTAGAAGAGCTAGACTTTACAATCATATTATACTTTTAACTAACTATCTCACTACACTTACGTATTCGATATATCAACGAACGCTTAGTGCTTTCTTACCGGTATTGCATTGACATTTGTATTAAAAGCTTCTTAGTTATAATTACTCACAAAGAATTGCTAGTGCGTAAGATATTTATTACTTTCTTAAACCTAGTAAAAAGAGTTATTAATAATATAATGCTTACCTTAGAAAAACAATAATTACGTGTAATAATTGCTTTACATATTAACACGAGGGAAATATATAACAATACTAAGCATTAACTTAAAATTAATAATTATGAAGTTTAAAAGGTATAAAAAGAAGAGAATTAAATACAAAGAAATAAAGGCTTTGCTTCGCTTTATCTCGATAATCCAAGTGTATTGGAAATTGACTATAAAGCCACTAATATTCAATGCCTTAAAATAGCCGAAATGAGCAAGCATAAGGCTCCTAAGCGTCACAATAATTACTAATATAAATACTTTGAAACTTATAATTATAAAGAAAAATTGTATAAACCACTACTAATATATGTTTTGTCGTTATAACTCAAGTAATATCACAGATTTCAAGGCTTCAAAGCAAAGCTGTAAAATCGACACATAATCAGGGGGGGTTTCTTCAGTGGTAAATATGTGTATTCAAGAAAAGAAAAGCTTTTCAAGAGAGAAGCCCCCCTTATATACCCCACACACTCGGTAAGCGAGCATGTGATTATAATGTGACGATTATTAAACCAACATGTTTTAAGTTTTTTCTTTTATAAATACTAAAGTTATAAAAATAAAATAAAAAACACTTTTATATTAAATTTATATGAGAGAAATTTCTTAGACTTTAAATACTTAGTTTACAATATTACGTAATATAAAATTAGTACTATGAAAGAATATAAAACATCTTACTAAAAATATTACAAATCTTTAGTTTCAGCTTATTTTATTAATAAATAATAAAAATATTTATATCTTAAGATGATGTATTTTGGTGTAAAAAAGCGAAAAGGTGGGGTAGAACATTACAATGTTACGAACACTACCCAGAAGGTGTATCACGTGTGTCTTGGCCCTGGGGCTCGGCAGGCTCGGCAGGCTCGCCTGCATAGAGAAGCCAAGACCAGAGCAGGATCACGGGGATGGTAGGTCACGTGATGGATCCCTGGATCCTTGAATCCCTCGTTGGATCCCCTCAAAGGGCGAGGGATTTAAGGATCCAGGGATCCAGCATTGCGAGGGATCCAGGGGATTTAAATAATACGAGAGGTTCTATGTAAGACTGGCATGTCTGCCATTAAATAGGAGCTTCGTGCTTAACTTCAAATAGTATCCTTACCTATACTTAGTAACTGTCTACTACCGTACGTGATACACTTACTTCTTGATCATCCGAGATCAACCCAGCGTACCTAGTGTTTGCACCGAGTAAACATTACGACCGTTACATATGAGAACTAAGACTTAACTCAAATCACTCGAGTTGGAAAGCACATACTTGATCAATTTTCGCGTCTACACAAATCAAAAATGTGGTCTGTGAACAGTGGGATAACACACATAAGTAGCTCTGTATAGATGGGTGGTGTTTTTGGATTTTTGTGGTGGAGTTCACCTTGAGAACATGAGTTGCTTGGATTTTTGGGGACTAGTTACAAAAGTTGAGTAGAAACAGAGGGAAAAAACAGTGGCGCGTTTCGATCTGGTATAACTATCTTGCTTTGCATTAGTGTGTTTGGATTTCTTGCCTTTTGAAAGTGTTGGTACGCAAGGAACTGCTGTGCCGAGGTTCTTCGGAAGTAGGCCTGAGGCGGTACGGACCTGTCGCGGACCCCCTTCGGAGGGGTAGACATGTATATGTATAGACCACCTCCAGCACTTCTTAGAAGAGCCAGACTTTACAACCATACCATACCTTTGACTGGCTGTCTCACTGCACTTTAACGTATTTGATATATCAACAAGCGTTCGGTGCTTTCTTACCGGTACTGCACCGACAGAAAGACACCAGGGGATGAGAACTTATGCTCGTGAAGTTCGCATTAGATTTCTTGCTTGGTTTGTATACGCACGCAAACATTGAGTTAGTAGTATCCTTCTTTCACATAATCTTAGTAACTAACTAACCTTAAAGAAAATACATAAAGCGTCGTCCCTAACAGAGTAATCGGAATTAAATTATACCCAACCCCTAGCCATAAAGTGACTAAGAGAAAAGGCACGCTGCGTATTACACTTAAGTGCTATGCCTCAGCACACACAATCTTCGCAATAGCTCTCCCATAAGAACAAGCACTCTCCACCTTCCACTCACATGAGGAGATAGTATGCGAAGAGAGACTTGCCCTGCTTTTCTGATGTCAATTGCAATCGCGATATCGCGCCGAACCCTCGCGGGCAGACCTATCACTACGCCCTAAGGGGGATAAGAGGGAGGTGGTTTTGAAGAGTACCCCGAATTCCTCATATGCAAAATGACGATCCAAAGATCTGATGAGCGTAGGCGAGCCAGCGCAGATCTATTTGTAACATAAAAACGCAGCGTTAAAGGGGACGACGCTTAGGGAGAAAAAGAGGGAAGAAAGATCACGATCGGTTTTGATATGACTGATTTTCATTAGCGTCTCGCTTCGTTTAGTGGGGCGCTAGTGCTAGCGCCTCCAGCCGCCCCCCTGCCTGACCTGACTGAGCCTGAGTTCGGTGAGGAGTGCAAATCAACCCTTTGGGCTGGAAATCCCCCAATGCCGCATTCGACCAATTTTCCGTCTTGACGTATCTACCAATTAGTTGAATGTTTCTGGCGCTGGTTTAGTCGAATCGCTCGGTACCTGTGTCCCTGAGCAATATTCGCTTACCATAAAGTAACCCCACAATGGAAAGGGGCAGCAGGCGGAGCTGTTTGACATAGGGGCGAAAACGAGGGCTTTTCTCAAGGCACATTTCACACAGCCTGTGAAACCATCACATATGACCTGTGTCAAGCCCAGGAGGCAAAGTTTGCCTCGTCTCAAGCGTGCTAGCAGAAGTTGGGTTGGAGGCGCAGTATGCGCAGCCAGCGAGGGGTTCAAGGCTGAGTCGCTAAGCGACCAATCAACATTGCTTCGTCGTTCAACGGCAACCTCACTTCTTTGAAAGGCTCTGAGCTGGTTGTAAAATTGCAAAGCCGAACGCAGTCTACACATCACAAAGACTCCACATAGCCCACGGCAGACTCACAGTCGTCTTTCAGCCATTCACCGGAGAGCGGCTGCATCTGAGCAGAGTGTTGGGTCACTGAACAACACTCGGTATAAGAGCTCTCCTCGCTCACCGAATAACCTCTTCATACAAACCTACACATGCAATACACTCCACACACTACGACTTGTGACTAACTCTACTGATACATTCACATTCACATTCAAATTCACACACAACATATGTCACATCGCTCAACCATCGTCATGCCTACAGGATCAGCATGGGGTCTCCAACCGGAGCCAACACTCGGCCGCTCCCTCTTTGGCTCCATCCGCAAACTCGGCCGCAAATCAAGCAACGCATCACAGCGATCCACAACCAACTCAGTTCACAGCGCTCACTCAGATATCAACACTCCCACGGCACCTACATTCAGAGGTCCAGGCGAAATGGGAAACACATCCGCAGATAGAGACGAGGCCGCTAGACGGAGAAGCCCAAGTCCCCTCACCAACCCCTCCCCCGCAACCAGACGTCCAGATCGTCCAGGCATGAACGCCTTCACAGTCCCCTCGAACGAGCCACCGCCAGCATACACCCCCTCGCCAACAGTCCAATCCGATCCTAATCTCCAGAACCAGATCCCAGAACTAGCTGCCCCAGAACTGCCACCTCTAATTACCACCCCCGCACCCAGAACAAGCAGTGGCGAAGACCCCTACTCCTTCCTCGGTACCTTCGACACTACTCTCCTCATCGACGATTCCGGCTCCATGGCAGGCCGCTCATGGCGAGAAGTCGGACAAGCGATTTCGACCATCGCACCCATCGTCACCAAACACGACGAAGACGGCATGGACGTCTACTTCATGAACCACAAGTCCTCTAACCCTGGTTCACCATCAGAGGGTATTGCACCCGGTGGATACAGAGGCATCAAGCGCGCCGCCACCGTCCACGAGATCTTCGAGCGCGTGAGACCACAAGGCGGAACACCGACCGGTATCCGCGTGCACAACATCCTCAAACCCTACCTCGCCAAACTCGAGAGCGAGATGGCTGCAGGTCGTGAATTGAAACCGCTCAATCTCATCGTGTTGACCGATGGCGTTCCATCCGACGACGTCGAGTCCGTCCTTCTTTCGGCGGCTAAGAAGCTGGATAAGCTTGACGCGCCACCTTTCCAGGTCGGTGTGCAGTTCTTCCAGGTTGGCAATGAGGAAGGTGCTAAGGAGGCGCTAGAGGAGCTTGATGATGGACTTAGCGAGTTGGTTGAGGGCGGAGTGAGGGATATCGTCGATACGATGACCTGGAATTCCACCGAAGGTGGCGTTAGTCTGACTGGTGATTTCATTCTGAAATGCCTACTGGGTGCGGTGAATCGCAAACTTGATCGCAGACGAAGATAGCCCATAGTATTGGCCTTGCACGGTAGTTCTTTTAGGTTGGCGTTGATTAGGTGTTCTCAGCGATAGACAAATAATACCAAATTTTCTCGTACATTATAACATGCATGTGTTGCCTTGTGAAGTGCGCTTGAAGATTGACGCTCCTCAGCCTTGTCCACGCCGCGGTAGCGTCTCCGATGACTGGGACAAAAGCAGCGCTTTGATAGGCTCGCTTGAAGTCTATCTAGCGCCCAAGCCTTTTTCCAAGCCAAGCCAAAGTCGGTCTCACTTGAGATGACATGTGGGGGAAAAGCCGAATGTCAACAAAAGGTTCTGGATTCACCCTAGACCATGAATTTGCATTCAATCTCGCCTTGAATGCCATACCTATCTCGATCTACATATACTGTGTCTTTCGCGATTTGGCATGGCACTCTAACAACCACCGTCAACCCCCAACAACGTCACCCATCGGCATCTTTCACGATGTCTCTTCCACCAGCGATCGTGAAGATCAAGAGAAAGGCGACTGATGACCCGGTGGAGTTCCTGCGTATGCTCCAATCTGCCATCTACGGACAAGTCGCTTTACTAACAAGGCTTGCAGGTATCCATGAGTCCGGTGGTAGTGGCAAAAGACAGCGACAAGACTCCAACTACATCTTCTCGAGACAACCCATCGCGAAAGATTCAGCAAGCCAACTCTCCTCTCCAGCTCCGCGCAATATCAAACAGCTTCCCAAATCTTCCAGTCCTGCCCTGCGACAGTTCGACCCTGCCCTAGTCTCTGAACATGCCACTCAGACGATCCCACCCACGATCCCACCCACGACCACTACCCCCCTCACAACTCCAGTCGCGCAACCTCGCCGATTCCACATCTCAAGATCTGCTACCCCCTCGAACAATACAAATGCCGTTTCTAGAAGTAACCGGAAGCGCAAAGTCGAGCCTACAGTCTTCGTCGAACGTCGCATTCGCCCTAAGAGCGCAGATGGAACCCCCGGAAGTTCTCCTGCTCCAGAAGAGTCCGGTAGTCAGGATGTAAAGATTCAGGTATCAACCCAAACATCAAGTGCTTCGAAGGAACAGTCTACACCACTAGTGCCCCAGACACAAAAGAAGCCAGGAAAGAATGCCAGAAGTGCTACTCCAGTCAGATCCGTCACTCCCCCCAATCCCTCCCCTGCTCCTCTACGAAATGTCCGTCTACCCAACGGGTCGATGATGCCATGGGATGTCACTTCAGACATATTAGCGGCTGAGATGCAAGCATATACCTTACAAGAGATTGGCAAGACGATTGCTGCATCTGAAGCCCCAAGACCGGCTCCTGTATCTAGTCGCATCAAGTCCCCAAGCAAGTTCAAGCCTAAGAAGCCAGCTCTACGGTATTTGGAGAGACACCCGGAGCACAAGGTTGCTGCGAGCATGGAGGTCGACGAGGAGTACATTATTGAGGATATGGATGACGATTCCGAGTACATTATCGATACCTACGTTCGTGTACCAGCAGATGCTCTAGCGGCGAAGGAGGGCCAGAAGAATATCGGTCTCTTGATTCTTGATTCTCAACCGGACATCGATGAGTTCTACAGAGAAGACGAGGAGAGTGACGAGGAAGAGGACGATGGGGACGAAGACGAGAATGGTATGTCACACCCCTATGCCTCTCTAGACACCTTACTGACTATAATACAGCGGAGAACCACTACACAGCTGACTACCCAGACGAAGAAGTGGACTCAGACGACGAATTCAATGGTAACGCCTACAACTACCACAACCACAACGCTTCTGATCTAGAAGAATTCAACGAGGACGACGCCACATTCAGCGACAACGAGAGTGAGGCTACCAAATACCCCTGGATGATCAAGCCATGGGTCAAGAAGTCTGCTGTTGATACAGTCATGGATGATAGCGACTAGTCAATAAATTTTCTTGGACGATATGTACATATGTAGATTTCTTACATAGCGCATACAAGATAAATAGAGAACGTGCATAGGGTTTGCATATTGCACATCCAAAGGCAAAAGTCATAGATGGTAGAACAAGACCTACAGAAAAAATACGATACTGAACAAACTTCATTCTATCCCTATCCCACCCGTCCATGCGTCAATACCCAGCTTTGTGAACATGGAGGTCTGACTAGGGCTTACACAAGGCTACGTGGGGAATTTTTTATCATATCTCATTTGTTCCTTCATAGTACAGTACAGTAAAGTTATTATCTGTGATTAAACTAGTCCAAGCAAACAAGCCCCTAGCTAGTGCCACAAGACGACCTGCATTGCCGCGTAGTTGCTGGTCCCGAGACATTTCTACCTGTTTGATGCTCCCAATCAACTAATTAGTCAATCAATAATAACTACAAATCTATATATTGGAAAATGCTTGCAAGCCATTTACAGAGTACGAATTCCAAACAACTTCAAGTATCACAGCCACGTCGTCGGATCACGAGCCGAAGTCTCAAGATCCCAGCTTGGCAGACGCTTGTTTAGGCCGTAAGTAGCCTCGCAAACTTAAAACCCGGGGAAACTTTTCTAAGTACTAGGACTCACTAACACCCCACCCTCTGCCCACCAGCCATAATACAATTCGCGAGCCTGCCTTCGAAGAGCAAAGATTCCGACTCAGAGAATGCAGTGAAGATGACGAGCTTGAATTCTTCTGATCAAGAGATTCCCAATGGACCAACAAGGAGCACTACCGACGAGGGGCATACCAAGAAGAGGAAGCGGAAACATAAGTCTGAGAAGGGATCTAAGGTCAATGGGTCGCATGCGAAGAGGAGACATAGTGTCAGTAAGCCGGCGAGAGACCCGCGCGATGAGGCCAGTCCTGTGAGATCGCAGAAGGAGATTGCTAGGACGAGATCCCCAAGTCCGGTTATTGATTTCGATGGTTTGAGCAGACCTAGTATATTGAATCCACCGCCTTGGAATATACCTCGCTGACTTGTTTCAGGTTTGGGTACCAGAGAACGGAAAGAGGAGACTCCTGAGCAAGCCGAAGCAAGACTCCAAAAGCTGGCGGGCGCTGTCCGTACGATCCTCGAATGTGTCGGGGAAGATCCAGATCGTGAGGGGTTATTAGGTACACCAGAACGATATGCTAAAGCTATGCTGTTCTTCACGAAAGGATACCAAGAGAACGTAAAGGATATTGTGAATGATGCGATTTTCCACGAGGGGCACAATGAGTTAGTTATCGTGAAAGATATCGAAGTTTTCAGTCTCTGTGAACATCATATGGTGCCCTTCACTGGGAAGGTATGTTGGATATTGTGCTAGCTCTGTGATGTAGGATAGTACTGACTTTTTGGCAGATGCATATTGGTTATATCCCGGATAGAGATGTTATTGGGATCTCGAAACTACCCCGCATAGCAGACATGTTCTCCCGGCGCCTCCAGATCCAAGAGCGGCTTACCAAGGACGTCGCACACGTAGTGATGGAGATCTTGAAGCCACAAGGCGTTGCGGTAGTGATGGAATCAAGCCATTTGTGCATGGTGATGCGAGGTGTGGAGAAGACTAGTGCGACAACTATTACAAGCTGCGTGCTGGGCTGTATAGAGAAGCGGGAGAAGACCAGAAATGAATTCTTCAGTCTTGTGGGCCTTAATAGGCGATGATGATGATTTAGATTAGGAGGTTATCGTTTTGCATTTCATGACGTTAGATAGACAAGGTTGAGCGATCAAGGTCTTCAACACCAGCTCTGGTACTGGCGTTAAAATATTTTGGTCTTAACGCCACACAATCATAGCAATCCCGTTAGGTATTATCCTCTGCCTTTCCACCATCCGTTCGTAACTCATTCGTGATCTCAGCCGTGACACTTTCAGGGTTGACTTGGCCAACCTCTGACTTTCCTAATTTCCTTTCCACATCCACCCTCAGCAGCCAACTTCACAATAGTTTCTACCTCAGCCCAAATCCTCTGCTCAACAACCTCCACAGTCTCCCCGGCATCAACAACCCTCATTTCACTCTCATTACCATCCACCTTCAGCAAACTCAAAAATAGCTCTCGAACCCTCAATTGTATTTCCCTTTTCTCGTACTTCTCCTCGCCGTACCCACCCCTCTTTTCAGCCTCCTCAGCTTCCAGATCCAGAAACACAACGACATCAGGTTTAGGTAGTCCTACTTCTGGAGTCTGAGCCCATGATAATGAGAGTGAGGGGTTGTTCTTAGCGGCGCTGTAGACCATGCCTGAGTAATAGTACCGATCGCATACTATTGTGTAGCCTGAGAGAAGGGTGGATTCTATCCACTTACTGAGGAAATTAGCAAGGGGAAATGAAGGGTGTGTTTAGAAATGCTTACGCTTTCTCCCAACGATTTGCAGAAAATAGAAGGTGGATTGCATGGTCATCTATCTCGATGGAGCTTTGAAGATAGGCGTCAATCATTTTGCCGATTAGAGATGTTCTATCTATTCAAGCTTCAGTATAGGTTCTCGCGGATGCAAAAATGAAAGATAACGACCGAGGAAGTTGAAAGAACGGTAGTACAATACCTGGAAATCTAATATTCTTAATATTATGACCCGAGGCATAGAGCCTGTCACATAACCGCTTGACCTGTGTTGTCTTGCCAGCTCGGTCCAACCCCTCAACAAGGATAAAAGCTCCTCTCGCAATAGGCTTTGCAGGTTCTTGCCACGGGTATGGATCTTCTGGACTTGAAGTCATGTTGTACTCTTCGACGCGTTATTCCGTGAGAGGGAATTGAATATTAACTTCTCACTTGTGCAATTCACAGAGAGTTGAAAACCTACGGGAAAGATTGGATCTCGCGACACGGACGACGCGATTCGCGCTAGGATGCGTGCTGGAGCGCGCCTTGGGATCTCAGCCTCGTCAACTTTATCTGGACTTGCATCATTAAGCACGGCGACAAATTGGCTCCCGCATCGACGATAGCTCTAGGGAGGCAATTATTAGGCTGGAGATAGGATTACGAAACTGCAGATCCATTTAGGAAACTCGAATACTGCGGAAAGGACGCTTTGCGACGACTGCCCTTTTGGTTGCGCCCAGTTCACCTCTTGTAGAGAAGACAACTCGCCTTCTTGAGCTCCCAGACTTTCCTTCGAAGGCATGCAAAGGTGGCATCATAACTGTTTACTACTTTCCAACGTAAGTGTTCATGACCTGCTATAACATTCCATTTCCGCTTGTACGTAGATAGGCGTTAAAATAGAAAGAACCTTGAAAATCTATATTATTAATCTCACATGTTCAATACAGCGGTCAAAGCATTCTCCCCAACTAAGCCTTGGCGGGCATCGCAACTCGCCTACGATACACTTTGGAACACAACACAGTTTGACAAATTCTAGCCAGCAGATGGCTCAAACCCATTCGTACTGAGCTTTGGTGATGCGAAGGGTTATAGTACACATCCTGCTTAGCGCCACGGAAATCGAGAGGGACGAGCGACCGGATGATTTTTACCCGCCTGACTAGTCAGGTCGAAGGGAGTGAATGGCCATGGAGAGGTGGCAATCGAACCAAAATCACTCAATTGAAAGACCGATCGCTTGGCGGGTTTCAGTATTCAAGAACAAAACGAGAGTAACTTAATCATAGAGGCTACTTCATGACTAGGGGTATCATTAAGAATGTATTCCTAGTTATAGGTTGTTACCTTACCGCTCTAAGTGGATCATGCCATTTGCAAGCTGTGGGCCTATTAGTACGACAGAAAAATGACTCCATAGGGATACTTACGAGTATAAACTGCCGTAGACGAATACCAGCCTGCTTGAAAACATCTGCTGTTTCTCTATCCATACTGTAGCCCTGGCTGTAGACAACTTCGCTGATGCCAACTTGTGCGATTTTAATACTACATGTGAGGCAGGGACAAGTATCGCAATATAAAATAGTGCCCTTGCGTATTCTTCCTCTGCCAGCTTCCAGCAAAGCGTTCTCCTCGGCGTGCAGGCATAGGCATGTCCCGAGTCCCACGCCTGAGCTTTGTCCTTCATTACATCGTGGGCATCCTCCATCAGCACAATTCTTGAGCCCTCTTGGTGTTCCATTGTATCCTGTACTTATAACCCTCTTGTCTTCGACTATCACACATCCCACACGTCTCTTCATACAGTTGCTGCGTTGCGCCCCCAGTGATGCCAGCTGCATGAAGTATTGGTCCCAAGTTGGCCGAAGCCTGTCATTATTGAGCAAGTTCACCCCAGATAGCCTTGCGTATAGATGTGCCAAATCTGACGAAGTATTCAGAAGCTTGATCGTGGCTCGAGATATGAGTGGCAGAAGTCCACCGTTGGAACTATAGAGGTGCTCGTCGGATTGGAGAACAAACTCTTCGAGACTTGGGATGTTTTTAGACGTGTGTTGCATTCGTTCTTGGAAACGCTTCCACCGGACATGAATAGGAGCGTCAACGCTGACGAGGATAAAGAATGGTCTCCGGTCGAGTTTATCGAGTATTTCCTCCGAGTGTACATCTGTCGTCACCCATAATTCCTGCCACTTCTTGGTGACAAAGTCCAGCAGATTATCCGATGTGTTGAAGGTGTAGTCTTGGGTGGACTTCGTAGTTGCGCCATTGATTAGAACTTTCCCATTCGAAGTAGTCTTGACAACCTCATCGTTCCTTTCAGAGATACCCAACGCGCTCAAAGAGTCTCCATTCGTAAACTCTTGCCTCAGATGGAGTTGTGTAAAGGAATGGTGTTGGATTAGGTAGTCCGCGATGGTCTGCTTCCCCGAGCAGATTCCTAGGCAAGTCAGCTTTTCGGATTGCAATGAAAACAGAGCATGTATTACCTCCACACAATCCAATCAACATTCTTGCGCAGCAGAGCAAGAGATGAAGTTGAAGAAACGCGGTACGCGCTCGGGAAGTAAACGTATAGCGGGCCGAGGAGGAGGGCAAGGCATCTGCTCCAGCAGCTGCTACGGAGTATTATATCACCGACTCCGGATGTCGCCATCGCCAGCCAGCAGCCAGCCAGCCAGCCAGCCCACCTGTAGCCCGGCGTGATTAGTCACAAATTAGTCACAGCCATGCAAAATTTGCCCCGCGATCGCAATTCAAAGTACGTAGGGAAACCCCCACCTCAGCGACTCAGTCTGTGAGTGATTCAGCGAAGCAGTCAGTCATTCTACCGTCAACACGGCAAACAGGTACGCATCATATCTTTGTCTCTAGATCTTATATGCTATGTATTTAGCATGCTAATTCCCATTGCACAGAAATAAATAAATATGACGACGATTGTGTTGGGTGCTCAATGGGGCGATGAGGTATTATTTCTTGACTTTACCCTACCGTTAGTTATTTGCGAATGCGAATTGCGACGAGTCTAACTAACTTTCTAATTTTCTAGGGCAAGGGAAAGCTCGTCGATATCCTCTGTCCAACAGTCAAGCTCTGCGCTAGAGCACAAGGAGGAAATAATGCTGGACATACGATCGTTGCGAATGGCGTCACCTACGATTTCCACCTTCTCCCGTCCGGCCTCATCAACCCCGATTGTGTCAACCTCATCGGAGCCGGCGTAGTCTGCCATATCCCAGCCTTCTTCAAGGAGCTAAACGACCTGGAGGTAAAAGGCCTGCAAAATGTAAGGTCACGAATCTTCATCAGCGATCGAGCGCAAATTGTTTTCGACCTACACCAAATCGTCGATGGCTTGGAGGAAGTAGCATTGGGTGGGAAAAGCGTCGGGACAACAAGAAAGGGCATTGGGCCATCATACTCTACCAAGGCGGCGAGAAGTGGTATTCGGATTTCCGAAATCTTCAAAGCGGATTCGTTTAATGAGCGATTACGAAGTCTAGCTGCTGGATATAAGCAGAGATATGGTGACTTATTCACATATGATGTGGAAGAGGAAATCTCGAGATTCAATGTAGGCTATTTTTGATCCAAGGATTGATGTATTAAGAGCTAATTGGCTGCGTAGGAATATCGGGAGAAGCTTGCCTCATATGTTATCGATCAAGTACCATTCATGGACTCTGCACAAAAGAGTGGTGCACCTATCTTAATTGAGGGTGCGAATGCCCTCATGCTCGATTTGGATTTCGGCACATATCCATATGTGACTTCAGTAAGTCATTTGAATATCCTGAAATACCAATATTACTACTTCAACTTACTTACTGATCATCCAGTCCAATACCGGATTAGGAGGAATCTTCACTGGGCTAGCCCTGAACCCAACTAAAATTTCCAATATTTTTGGTGTTGTGAAAGCATATACGACACGAGTTGGTGGTGGTCCGTTCCCAACCGAGGATCTTAAGGAGGCGGGAACAAAATTGCAAGAAATTGGACGGGAATTTGGCGTTACAACTGGCAGGAGGAGGAGATGTGGATGGTTAGATCTAGTAGTCGTTAAGGTATATACCCAGACTCGCTCACCTAACGAAATTTGGGACTCTAACGGTCTTT
The DNA here is from genome assembly GCA_017366145.1 of Cadophora sp. M221. Classification (NCBI taxonomy): domain Eukaryota; kingdom Fungi; phylum Ascomycota; class Leotiomycetes; order Helotiales; family Ploettnerulaceae; genus Cadophora; species Cadophora sp. M221. The sequence continues at coordinate 28,595 of JAFJYG010000094.1, read as the reverse complement.
TAGTACTCCACTGCTATCAATCATTACACAGCTCTCAATGTCACCAAACTGGATATTTTGGATACATTCCCAACGATCAAGGTAGCTACGGCCTACGTTGATCCGGAAACAGGAGCCGAGCTTGAATCATTCCCAGCGGATCTCGAGCTATTAGGTCGTATCAAGCCGAAGTACGTCGAGTTGAAGGGGTGGGAGAAGCCAATCACAAATGCCAAGTCATTTTACGACCTACCTAAGGCTGCTCGGGAGTACGTCGAATTCATTGAGGAATTCGTAGGCGTTAAGGTGAAATACATTGGCACTGGTCCAGGGAGAGAGGCTATGATCACAAGATGATCTTGGGAGTTCGGATTGTACTACATAACTAGAAGTGTGTTCGCAATTGCGTGAATATTAAACAGTTGAGGCCAAGAGAGGAGGTCAAATGCCGTGCTAACGCATGATTCTTCTGAATCCGACTACGAACTTTTCGTCTTTTCTCTCTCTTTCTTCCTCGGTCGATCGTGATCACAGCTGGATTCTGTTCCGTGCTTGCAAGTAACATGCCGCCTCGCGCCGCAGCGCTAAGCCCTCTCTTCAGTCGTACCTATACCTACCTCCTTGCACTCGGTATAATCCTTCCATATAATCTCAAGGACTGCCTACCTGTACCTACTTAAGCTATGCCGCGCGGTTACCTGTTGACGATATTTTGAAATGTTTCAAGACAACCTACCTGACCTTACCCCAGGCAGGCGAGGCAGGCGAGGCAGGCCAGCCCGGCCCGGCCCCACAAGTTGCACGGCGGCCAGAGAGGACGGAGACGTGGCGCGCGGCCTCAGATAGGTAACTCTACCTACTGCTGCGCCACAACTTTATCACTTTCGGCCAATCACCACCCCATCCCCCACGACCCTTGTCCAGCTGCAGTGGCGGTTCCAGCGGTGTACCGTCGTCAAATCATGAAGCGCCAGCAGTCAGAATCAGTCAGAATTTGCCCATCGCGAGAAAGAAGCCCAACCCAATACATCGGCTCCTCGCCGTCTATCCGCGACACCGTACTCTCGCGGACACATCAAGTAGTATGCATTAGTCGGCGGGGAGCTTTCCCTAGCAAATTACTTGGTACCACTTAGACGCCGCCAGATATCGAGACCTGCCCTGCTGGGATTGTTGGGTGGCAGGGCAGGGCAGGCTTGCAGATCGATCACCATCCATATCCACCTCCAATCGCGATAAAGAATGGCGCTTGGTTCGCCTCACAATCACTCACTCACTCACTCACTGATATGTCTCGAGGGATCCCCTCTTTGTGAGCACCGTTTACTCTCTTGTCTTCATCTCGAAGGCTGAGCTATTGTTAGCACTTTTGTACATGCTTTGTTTGTTTGCTCTTGTTGTGTTAGTCCTTTTAAGTATATCCCTCACCGCACTTTGAAGCGCATACCATACATACATACCCCTCGAAGCTGGCCTTCACATACCAAACGAATACCGTTCAAATATCATCAAAATGCCTCTCATGGAAACAGTCACAATAATCAACAAGTCCGGCAAGGTGGTCAGCACTGTAGGTTTCCCCTACTTCCCCCAGTTCCTAGCTAATCAACCAAGGGCAAACACCTAATCAATATCTTCAAAGATGCGAAGGACGCCTACCAGGACAAGAAGACCGAGTTGAAAGCAGAACATCATGCCCGAATCAAATACAAGAATGATCAGAAGCTTATACAGGCTCGGGAAGAGACTCGATCCAATTCCTCGAGACATTCCCATCGCTCTCGCTCCCACCGACATGCGAACCTTTCCAGACCTCCCCTCACCGAAAGCAACCTCTCACATATCTCCGAGGGTAGTGTAACTTCATCTAGGAGAAGTCGAAGTCACCATGGATCTCGTACAGGTACACACGCTCCTCGCGAATACCTCCCTCAAGTCTCGACCGAAATGTCGCATCCAGTCCTGCAGAGACGACACACCGACTTCCCAGATGCTTCACCAAGTGTCGTATCAAGCACGGTTCCACTGCCATATGCCTCACAGCTCTCGCGAATGCCACCTCGCAGCCAATCGAATCCAGATTTTCATGCAGAAGAGATCGACATGCATCTCGCATACGGCAAACTCCCCCCGGACCTACAAGTGGCACAAGTGGACGAGGCGCAGGAAGAGCAAGAGTTGAAGGCTACAATAAACAAACTAGACGAGTTGCTGTTGGAGGCACACTGCTTGCAGCATTCCGCTACGACCATTATCGCAAATCTGCAATCCAACCCAGAAGCAATGGCAGCTGTTGCACTCACCCTCGCGGAACTTTCCAACATCTTGACGAAGATGTCGCCGGGTATTCTCGCGGCTCTGAAGTCCTCTTCTCCCGCGGTCTTCGCTCTTCTCGCCTCTCCCCAGTTCCTAATTGCTGGGGGAGTTGCGCTTGGAGCCACAGTCGTCATGTTCGGTGGCTACAAGATCATCAAGAAGATCCAGGCTAACAACGAAGCCCATAAGGAAGCCAACCGAATGGAAGAGGCTATGGTGTACGAAGGCACAGAGATGGGTAGTATTGATACATGGAGACGTGGGATTGCCGATGCAGAAGTCCAAAGCGTGGCTACCAGCGTCGATGGGGAGTTCATCACTCCGGAAGCAGCACGACAGAAGAAAGAGCGTATCAAGGAACGTAGGAGAGAGGAGCGTCGTGGGAAGAGTGTTCGAGCCGAAAGTGTTCGAGAAGAGAGTGTTCGGGCAGAAAGTGTCGTTAGTGGAAGCGTGAGAAGTGAACGCACCATTCGAAAAGCTGGAAGCGAATCCACTCTTCGTCAACGAGACATCCCGATCCGGTCATCAAGTACAATGCCTCCGTCTGAGAGCGGGCGTAGCTCGAAGAGCCGCAAGGAGAGCAAGGGAAAAGAGATTGTGGTCTCTGAGAAAGAGAAGAAGAAGAAGAGTACGCTGTCTGTTATCTTCAAGCGCAGTAAAGAGAAGAGCAAGGATATCAGGGAGAGTACCGTGTCTCATCGTCCTCGTGTTGTGTAGACGAATAGCTATCGAATATTGATGTATCATACTTGAGGTCGAAGATGGAGCTCTCTTTTTACAGCCGGGGTAGCATGGAGCGAGCCACAGGATGATTCCTAGGTTAGGAAAGAACAGATCAATCAAATCTAGAAATATCACACATCTGAAGAGTACGAACTGACGAGAAAGGTGCGGGGGGAAAGTTGTACCTTTCGACAGCCCATGACCTTCTAGCCGACGGTGACAAGGCTGCCGACTTTCCAGACTGTCGTTCAGAAAGCTTACGATGCCGAACAACTCAAGCTCTTAAATACCAATGCAGGGAGAGTTGCCTTGACGCTAAAAGGAGCCCGCGAGCATTGCGTCCACTGTAAAATCAATGGGCGCCTCAAAACAGACACCTTCACCCAGAGAATAAGGCTGAGTACAAAGCTAAACGGCCCAGAAAGCACAAATCTAATGGCGATGATTCCAATGAGGCCAGGAAGCCTGAAAAATCCCAAAACATGTGGCGGGGACCTCACTATGCCTAGCTAAGAGAGCAAACCCCAAGATACGCATGTGTCTCCAAACTCAAGACCACTTGAAAGGGCAGCAGAGAAATCGAATTCAGAATGCTATTTTACATCTCCAGACTTCAACAGCTTAAAGTTCATCATGTGGCTCAGCAACCTTCGTCTCCTCTGTCTTGACCTCAACAGTAATCGTCGTCTCTCTTGCATCCTCTGCAACAATCGGGACTTCAGACTCCTCAGCGACAGGTTCTTCTAGCTCTTCAGGAATCAAACCCTTTGGCAACTTCTTCTTGGCGCCCTCTCCCAATCGAATAGTATCAACCCAATTCTCGATTGCCTCTTCACTCACATCTGCCAAAGAAACTTTATCGCCACTAGGCAGCTTCTTCCACCATCCTCGACGTCCATTTATGGCAATAACCTCAATCTCTGTGCCAAGGTTTAACGAATCCTTGATCTTTCTGAATCCAGAATTGGCCTCGGAAAGGACGTAGAACGGGAACAGCTTTCGTTGATGTTGCTTGTGCTTGTGTGCGATCTCAGATAACGAACCAACAGCCTCCGCAGCTACCTCCTCTGGAGAAGAAGGGATGAGTGCTAAGATACAAGTTCCAGTTCGAGGACCAAGACATTCGGCTTCCAATTCAGCCTCGGTGGAGAGGATGGGAATCGGTGGTGCTGGCAGAACAACAGGCTTCTCGGACTCGACTTCTGGTTGTGGTGATTCGGTGGCCGCATCGATAATAGTCTCATCTGTGGCAGTTGGTCCACCCGTCTCTCCTTCAGCCGATGCTTGTGATTTCGAGGATTCCTCAAACTCCTCCTTGGCCTTGGAAGCCTTCTTGCTATCCTTCTTCGTGTCCTTGGACTTGGACTTGACCTTGACCTTTGCTGGTGCAGGATCTTGATTTGGCTCCGCAGCTTGTGTCAAGAACTTGACCATAGATTCCTTCTTCATCTCTCCCTCGTAGACAATGCCCTCTGCTTCCTTACCTCCTGGGAGAAGTAATAGAGTAGGGAACTTCGTGATGCCAAACAGCTCCAAAGATGCCTTCTCCTTGTCCGTATTTCGAATCTGCGCAACATTGATGCTGCCCTTGAAGTCGATCGCAATAGCCTTCAGCATTGCGCTGGTTTTCCCTTTGTCCGAGAAGAGGATTGCCTTGGGGTTCTCCTTCGATTCCGCCAACCATGCTTCCAAAGTCTTATCATCTACTCTCTTGACAAGGTTCGGGATCTTATCAATCACGGCATCAACAATGCCTTTTGCAGTTCTTGGTCCCTCATATGGTTCGACAATCGGCCGTCCTGGTGTCTTTCCTGGCTTAACAATCTTCAGGGTTGGGAAGCCTTGTACGCCCATCTGACCACAGAATGGTTTGTTCATTTCCTCATCGCAGTCGATGGCTGCGACCTTCGCCAGGCCTTGCAAATTGGCGGCGGCTTTCTCGTAGGCGGGTTGGAGGTTTTTGCAGTGTCCGCACCATGGGGCATAGAATTCGACGATCTGCTGGTCAGCTTGGAGTCAGTCTGCGGGGTACGAGCGAGGACATACGGAGGTGTAGTTGGATTGAGCAATCAAACGGTCGTAACTCTTTCCATCGAGCTGGATGACTTTGGAAGTCTTGCCATAGAGACCTGCACTGACTGGAAGAGCTGCGAGGACAGCTGCTACCGCAACTGCGAGAGCTTGAGTATGGACCATCTTGGTAGATTGGATTGTGTTTGTTCGATGGAACAAGTGGATGATGTTAATTCATGAAGTTGTAGAGATGAAAGGAGGGCACGGGAGGAAGAGAGGTGGCTTGTTGATACAACTCCAAGGGCAAAGTGTCCTTTGTTGTTAATGTTGGTTGGTAGTGGAGGGGAGGCGATGGGAGGGATGGTCAGGAAAAGGCCACTTTGGCGTGTTGGAATCCGGGGTAAGAGGTGAGGTACTGTGCTGCAGGGGTTGGACCTAGTAGGTAGGGATAGGTACTACGGCTACCGGATTGGTTTTCCGTTTTCCATCAGCCGAGAAATCCTCATGACCCGACCCGAGTGGACGTGCCGAAGATGTCACCGGGCATGCCAAGACGTCCGAATGGCCTCACATTTGCCGTGCAAATACCCAGTAATCAAATTAATACGGGAAACGTACCGTGGAGCGATACAATGGGCATACGTAATTAAAGCTTTCGTCTACTCCTCGTACATGTTCTTGCAGTTTAGTTGCGTATATAAGCCTCATTGTCATTCCCACTCTGGGAAATCTTCAAAGATACACATCTTCCCAAGCCTCCTCCAACTCCGCAATCTCAGCATCAAACATCCAACTTGTCATTCCCCTCAGCGTCCTCAAGAATCTTATCAACTCCTGTTGCTGCGCCTCATAACTAAGCATCCTCCCAGCTAACAATAGCGCCGCAACAACCACAGGATCGTACGACCAGATTACGCGATTACTCAGTGCGAGCGAACAGATCTGCACAGCATGCCAAGTCTCCGTCTTCAGGCTCTGAAGAAGGGCGGTCTGAGTAAGCTTAAGCTTCAATTTGAGTCTCGGTGGAAGGCGCTGGAGGAGGAAGAGGCAGGTAAGGTGCGTGAGGAGGCTAGAGTAGAACGATAGGCGCGTGGTGTGAAGTTGGAAAGGGAAGGAGAGGGGGGTTGCGGTGCCAGTGGAAGTGTCTGGGGCAGATAGAGAGATGCGGCCGATTGATAATGTGAGGAGAGATTGAGATTGAGATGAATGAGATGCTGTGAGGCCTTCATACTGAGTGTGGAGTCGAGTCCAGGTGTCTTCGGCGTGGGAGGTATCTTGAGAAAAGCGAAATTTGACTACATTCATGCAGAGTAGCAATGCTTTATCGTGGTAGGTGACTTGAAGATCTCCACAACTGGGAGAGGATGGGGAGGAGGTATCTGCGTTGGCCCATTTCTCTATGTTGGTGAGAGGAGGCTGATGTGAAATGATAGAAATACCGAGATCTATGATGATCCAAGTTAGCCTTCCCATTTTGTCGTACCGCTCTGTTTGTATAATTAACAGTCTCGATATCGGCTCACCAAAGCGGAGTAATGCCCACCATGAAACTCTTTTGAACGTTTCAAGCAAAGTGTATCGTCGCGTTACTGCATCTAAGGCCGCCATTCGGTCCGCCACTATCGATCTCCACGTGTGGAGCGGCTCTGGGAGTAAATGAGCTATAACAAGTAGCTCCCTGGCCGCGCTATCATCCCTTTCTTTACCATTTTGCTCCAAGTTCAGTTCTTCCTTTGCTTGTGTTCTGAGCCGAGAAGAAAGTTCTGAATTCACGAGACTTGGCGACTGGTATGCAGCGAGGACCGAAATAGTTAGTTTAAGTGGTGGATATTGGGAATTTATGATAGGTAGGTAAGCGCTATGTGATGACCCCGGACAGTTCATGTCAAGCTGGCTGCTGTCAGTCCACACTGTCTCACAACGAGAGTTATCTAAACATTGTAGAAACTTTACTTACCCACGGTATCACTTGATCTATGAACATCTTTAGAAGCTTCTGTGTCGAGACTGTGTTCTCACTTTCCCCCCTGGACGAGATATCATTGGGCTTCTGAATTCTAGCTGAAGGGGACATAGCTCCTATTCCAGAGCTCATAGGTGACTGGCCAATCTCAAAACTTGGAGGCCTGTGTAAACCCGAAAGCGGGGATCCTGTTTTGTGCTGTAAGTCAACTTGAATATTCTTGGGCAGTGCTAGGACCTACCTTCGATTCTCATTATGCCTGACATTGGACTTGATGGCGTTATTCTGGGAGTCATCGATATTCTTCTAGTTGTTGCATGCCTACCCATTCGTGCTTCAGGGCGGGGGACCCCACCCTCGAAAGCTCTACGAACATCATCTAGGAAGGGCAAATCCGAATCAGAGAGATCCGGTACGTGACTCGGAGAAGATACATGGTCATCTAAATTGACCGCTGAATTTTGGAGCTGCGAGGGGATTGGTATCATGGCATCCTCCACTCTCCCAACCTCAGGCTCAGGATAATCAGCCGTCTCGTCAAACCCATCAACGAACTACACACGTTTAGTATAGAATCCCGGCAATAAATTCAATAGGAACTTCATACTTGAAGATCTTGATACTTCCCAGGAGCGTTTCTTTCCAAATTATTCAAATCATGCGATAGTAGAGTTTGCATGTTCACGTCGAGAAAGGTCAATTGCAGGCCATATTGGCATTTGCGATCCTTGTCGATGCAGTTCTGGCATCTTGGCTTCCTTTCGTCACCTGTTCGTTTTGTTAGTGATTTTTGTTCTTAACCTCGTGCTGTGAAGCTTCGACTTACATTTTCTCCTCCGTTTCCTGCATGTCCAGCATCCGTTTCTTGTCCTTAGCCTTGGAGTGGTGGCTGGACTGCGTGAGGATACCATGATCAAATGAAGATGGGTCTGGATGCGCTAACCCTAGTACATGCACCTGTTAGGTATCAGGCATTAATACGTCGTATGGTGCAGGTAGTTGAGCGATCGATCTTGTGGAGTGAGATTGAGTTGGCCAAGGGTTTGGAAAGAGGGGGTCGGGTTTCCTCCACAACTGAAATCAAATCACGTGTGCTGCTGGAAAATTAGTCAAATAACGTTGGTCAAATTGCTTTTGGCATATGTTTTCTATTGGTTTCTGATCCAGGGTCTAGGTACATGTTTGTAGCCTTACTTTGCCAAGTTAGCGTTTGGGATATCGACGATTCTCGCACCAATATTCTCAGTGTTTTGACTCTTGTTTATCCAACCTCAACTTTCTGATTTTTTGATATGCTGCACTCAGAGAACTAAGTGCTATTCAACGATTCAAAGGATGATAGTCCTTCTGACCCAAGTCACGAACGATAGAATAAGAGAGACAAGGCCAAAAATACCAGAAATATTGATTGGAAGAAAAAGATTTGCAATAACAGCTCGATGAAAAATTTGCCACACATCATCTCCTTTCTCTTCGTATAATACTACGTACTATTACCCGCACCTCTATACTCGTGTGACCACATCTCTTCCTTCATACCCAGCTCTAGCTACCCCGCTGAATTTCCTTAGCCTGCTCACCCCGTAGCTGAGCATCTGTCACATAAGTCTTAAACTTTCTTGCCGGGACGCCCTTAATAAACATCTCATCGAGTTCTTCATATGTTCTCCCTGCTGTTTCTGGTTGACAGAACCAAAGATAGACCAAACAAAATACAGCCAAGCCGGCGAAGATAAAGCAAGTCTTTCCTCCCTGGAAATCTAGTGTTAGGTATGTGGTCACAAAGTTGAGGAAGTGAAGATGGACTTACGAGAGCGGCTTTGTCAGGGTTGAAGACGAAAGGTATCACGAAAGACCACATGGTCTGGGTTCTAGATGTTAGCTAGGGGTAATTGGAACGTTCTTGGAATGAAGTGTGGGTATATCTTACAAAAATGCTGTTCTGAAGCGCGTTTCCAATGGCAATTGTCTTCACTCGGAGCCGTGATGTTGAAGACTCAGTCAGGATAGTAAACGCAGTTGCTCCGATTGTAACGCTGCAGGATATTGTTAGAATGGGGCAACTTAGCAGTGGCAGATTTCACTTACTTGTATACAAAGCAGTACAGCAATATCAACGCACAGGAGCCTTACAAGAAAAAGTCAATCGGCAATTCTCGGTCTCATATTGGGACTGAAGATACCTTTCAGCGCAGGAAGTGACCCGACAGTTGCAAGAGCTGCAGTCACGACCAAAATGACTGTGAGGAGGAGCAATCCATAGAATTGACTATTACGTCGTCCAATTCTATCGATGATGAACCAGGAGCAGACGTTTCCGATCAGAGACAGAACTTGCTGGACAATTTGCAAGATGAAGCTCATATCTGAGGAGTAGACGCTTTGGTAGTAGTATGTGCTGTATGCACCCATGAAAACTGAACGATGTTAGCATGATATTGCAAAACAACTAGAAATGCGTTGGGATTGACATACAAACTCCCGACAATGCTTGAATGGAAAGCGGAGCTATTGAGATCATGGTACGACGAAGGTTTGATTTTCTGAAACACTCTAGAAAGCTTGCCCCTTCGGTTTCGCGCTTCACTTCTTCCAAAGTGAGAACAATCGCAGCCATTCGTTTTTCGACATCTTCGGGGGTATAGCCTAGCTTACGAAGGGCGTTCGCGGCTTTGGCTTCCTTTCCTTTGCTGAGTAGCCACCAAGGTGATCTGGGACGGTCAGTTGATAATGCTGATGATAGCAAGGGAGGGGGAGATCATTCTCACTCTGGCATGAAAGGCCATCCTGCAACACCAATTGCCAGAACACCGTATTGAGCTACAAAGATAGACCTGTAGGCCCACCGAGTGGTTTTCGACCCTTCACCTTTTTGTATCAGTGCGACCAGGAAAGGTCCAAAAGTGAATGCAATTGCGGCGGCGCTGCTGAGAATGCCCCTGAGAGCAGTTGGTGCGATCTATAGACGGGATAATTAGATCAGATCTTCCTCAAGTGACAGAAAGTTGCAATTACCTCTCCAATGTAGGTAAAGGAAACAGAAATGAATCCACCAATAGCAAATCCATTGACAAATTTTCCCCCAAAAAAGACTGGGGAGCTTGTGGCTACGACTTCAAGTGTAATACCGACGACAGAGAATAGAAAGCAAATAGCATAGGTCAGCTTGCGTCCAATCTTGTCAGCTATCCAGCCTGCAGCGAAAGAGCCAAAGACTGCACTATTGGGAGATTAGTGAGCCGATGGAAACCATATCCTTTTGAACGATGAACGACTTACGAAGCAACTGGGCCGCCACTGAAAGCACCTTGCCAATCGGCTGGGAGGACATAGTCGCCTCCGAATGCGTACCCAAAATCTTTCCTGAAAGGGAGATGTGTTAGCATTGATGATTACGGAGAGCATCTTAGAAGATGAGATGAAGGGGGGCAGGCTACCTGAACTGAGGTATACCAAGGGCACTGCCACCTGCTTGATTCTCGAAACTGTTTAAGACGAGGAGCCAAATGGCGTAGGTACACCAGAGAACTGTAGTTGGATTCTTTCGCAGGGCTTGGATGGCGGTGATATCATGATCATCCTGGTTTGCGATGTGGGCAGCTTGCTCATCGACGTTCTCGAGATAGTGTATGTTGCCTTTCTCTACGGGGGCTCCATCAACAGCCATGACGAAGTTGCCTGCCTCAGGTGTTCCAATGAGCGAATAGGAGAAAAATGGGTATAGTATGGAAGTGTTGAGATTTGAATTGCGGTGGGATGTGGTGTGGCCATGGCCAAGGGGGGTCGTAAGGTGTATATTTATATTCCTCGTTTCGACAGTTCACTCACCGTACCTCGTCTTGGAGAGTAACTGGGTCTCGACCGAGAATCCATATGCTTACGAGTAATGACCTGGGCTGGGGACTGTGGAGGCGGGGATGCGGGGAAATTGCCTGCCCCCATTTTCATTCGAGTCAGTCACGGAACTGAATCCATGCCCCCTGACCTGACGCCGAAGTGGAATTGGAACTGGAATTGGAATTGGAAGTTGGTGGCTCCGATCACCCTTTTGGGAGCGGCCGTTGGGCTTCACCACCGAAGAATGCCCGATACTCTCTCTACTGAGGCGAGCCGAACCTAATTGCCGAGACGTCTCCAAACACCGTCGGCCACATTCCTCTCCCACCCTTCTCAGTTCTCCCCCTTGGGACTTTGCTCTGCTACGGGGATAGGATATGGCGGTGCTTGAGAGGAACTCATGGCCGCCAAGCCCTGACTTCCAGCCCCATCATCATACGGTTGCTGTGCCGCCCTTACAAGCCGATATGAACACGGTCGAGCATCATGATCACGATACCGCCGATTCAGATCCTTACCACCTGGCGTCGCTGGCAGGATTAGGCACTTCACCGAGCGTACTGGGACTGTCCACAATCTCTGGTTACGACGAATATACGAACGATCCAAGATTTGTCGAGTCTCAGCGGGAGTTGCGGGAGCTTCTCTTCACCAGTGCACATTCTCTAGCTCCTACCAGGGCAGCCAGCCCAGAAGCCGAATTGACAAGCCCTCTTTTACCCCGTATAGGTGTTGACGAAGATGCTGCTATTGGCAAGATCGTTTCAACTGGGGCGAGAGTTGCATGGCTGAGAAACTATCTCGATGAGGTTGCACCATGGGTTCGTCGCTGCAATTCGTAACGCGATTATCTCACTGTATTGATGCTGTGTAGCTTGACATGTTTGATGCGGCTCAGCACTTTGGAAGAGTGGTCCCGATTTTCGCACAGTCTTCTGTCTCGCTGGTGTTCGCTATGTTGGCAATCTCCGCGCGACAGATGGAAAGGAAAGGGAAACTGCGTGGAGACTTGGATAGCCTGCAACTCTATCAAGAAGCCATCGGTGGGCTGACACCACAACTCCTTGCAAGTGACCCCGGTGTTTTGGCTACCTGTGTGATACTCTGTGTCTTAGAGATGATGTCCGCCTCGCCCTGGAATTGGCAAAAACACCTTGACGGATGTGCTGCGTTATTTTCAAGCTACTCGATTCATGGTTTTAGTGGCGGTCTTCCACAGGCCGTATTCTGGTGTTATGCAAGAATGGGTTGGTTTCCTGTGTGGCCATATAATTTTCGTCCTCGCTGACATGCCATTCAGATGTCTGTGCAGCAATAATTTGCAGCGGTAACAGTACTCTGGTCTTGGATCTTGAAAATTGGCTTCCTCCTGGAGTTCCACAAAATGATGCCTCCCACTATTTCCTCACAGCTAAAGTACCCGATATGTGGGCCAACTATGCGGTATATTTGGCTGCACGATCTTGCCACCTCGTTTGGCAGCAAACAAATGCTACTCATGCTGTGAACGAACAACCCCATGACGATCAACTCACAATTACCTGGCGTATATTATGGGTTGAACTTCAAGCTTGGAGGAAAAACCGACCCTCTGAGCTATTGGAGATATCATCTGGTGAAGACTCACGGGCATCACAAGATGGGCCATTCCCATTTGTTCTATTCGCTGCTTCTTGTGCCATCTCATCCAATCAACTCTATCACGCAGCTTGTCTGATACTTCTTGATATAAAGCCCTTCTCTATCGAGAGTCACCAGCTCGGTCACCAAGGCTCCAAACTTTGGCATGCTAGGCGGATATGCGGCATATCAACAACAAATGAACACCATGGCTGTCTCAATAATGCCATCCAGCCACTTTGGCTCGCTGGAAAACTGCTCAGCCATCCAGTTGAACAGAGAGCTGTGGTCAATTTGATTAAGACGATTGAGAACACGACTGGCTGGAGTGTGCAGTGGAGGATTGGGGATCTGAAAGAAGCGTGGGGATACGATCGTAATGCCTCAATCTAGTTTACAAAAACTACAGCTCTCGAAACTCCCCAAGAACTGCGCTCTCATCTTTTAGTTTATCTAATTAATTCTCCACTTTCCTTGCTATCATTCCTCCATCGAATCCAAAGTACTGATATGCATCCTTTCCTGGCAGACTCTTGCCAAAGCTCGTCATTGAAATGCTGGCGTCAGCATATCTTTCCCAGCCGTTTGCTGCGTATGCTTCAATCACAACTGCCGGAATTTTGCCACGGCGAAGGACTTTCCTTCGATAATCCCAGCTCTGCTGCTCGAAAAGTTGCTGACATGGGAAGCTCACTATCCTCACCACAACACCCGCCTCAGCCAGTTGATCAGCTGCCTCGACGGCGAAGCACATCTCAGCCCCAACCCCGATGATTGTGACTTGGGCATTATCCGACTCGCGAAATACACATGCTCCGAACTTTACAGCGTGGCGCCTACTTTCGGTCCACTGTCGCAAGTTTTGCCGTGAGGTAGAGATGATGGTCGAGTTCTTTGTCGCTTTCAACGCAACGATAAATGCTCCTGCAGTCTCTTCAGAATCGCAAGGTCGAATGTAAAGGAGGTTTGGCATGGCTCGGTACAGCGCTGCAAGTTCGACTGGTTGGTGTGTAGGGCCGTCTTCACCTGTTCCGATACTGTCGTGGGTGGCGATGTGAATGATTTGGAGCTCTTGGAGACCGCCCATTCGCACACCAGGTGCGGCGTACTACATTTTATATCAGTCTCCCACGATGTTCATCCCAATTTGGCAGCAACATACCAAGTAAAACATGAAAAAACTTGATATTACAGGAATGAAGCTGCCGCGATTGTATGCTGCGATGCCGTTGGCAATACTCGCCATGGCATGTTCTCGGATCCCATAATGCATGTACCGTCCATCGTAGGAGCCACTGCTTCCACACGCCGTTTCAAGGGCAGGCTTTCATTTGTCAGACTTTTTGTTTCTCAGGTATAGAGTGTTCTCTTACATGCTAGAAGTCCACCGCTCCTAGCCAATACATATGTACGCTAGGGGACAGATCCGCTGTTCCGACCATGAAATTCGGAATGTTTTGTGCCAAAGGGTTGCAGACAAGGCCCGCCGATTTTCTTGTTGCTGTTGCTGCGGATGGAAAGGATTCAGGAATGATGGCTGCACCATGTGCTCTCGCATCTCCTGCCACTGAACTACCAATTCTAATGATTGTACGACAATTAATGAAAGTAGGGCTATTCTGGCTACCCTTGGCGACTCTCATAGCTTCAACTATTCCCTGGATGTCGTAAGAACCGTCGTGAACATCGATGACATTCCAACCACACGCAATCATTTTCGCATTGATATTTTCGGTACTGGCAATATGTGCACTTTCATCACATGTTATATTGTTGTTGTCGAATATGAGTACTAGATTATTGAGCTTCCAGTGGCCAGCAAGTGAAATAGCCTCCAACCCAACTCCCTCTTGCAAACAAGCATCTCCAACCATGCACCACGTCGTATTGTTAATGATTTCGTATCCAGGGCGATTGTAGGTTGCAGCTAAAATCTTGGTCGCCACTGCCATACCTACTGCATGGCATATTTCCAAAGAGCCGCGCCGATAGCTGGCATTCCCATTGCACCGCCTGGATGTCCGCCATTGAAGTTTGGACGAGGTCCGCTACCAGTACTCTGAATGTACGTAGTACCAGCCCATGGTCTTCTTCCCCCTCCAGCGGAGAAGCTACACATGGTTTTGAATGCCGAGTTTCTGCTTCGAATGTCGCTGAAGGTGCCATACTTGCAACCGAATGAGAACTTGTAAATGATTGGGAATTGGAAGATAGAGTCGTAGGGTTCTCAGTGGCAAAGGCTTCAAGTTTACGCTCTTGACCAACTTAATCATAAGTGACAAAAAAAGACTGCTGACCAGAACAGACCAGACCAGTAATCAGAAACATAACTTACCTATCGTGGCATCGATTATCAACGACATGCATTCGTGGTGCCTATTCTTGCTTCTCTTTCATGTCTACTTCGTAGCTTGGCTTGGCTTGACTGGCTGCGGTCAGGCCAGTTCGAAGTGGCGGTTTCCCCGGAGTTTCCCCTTCAGCTTTCAGCTTTCGGTGCTTCGCCCTTCCTTTCTGGAATTCTGAGCGCTGCCTTGCCGCTCCACGTTTCGGTCAATCACCTCACCCAAGCCACCCGGCACTTTGGGCTTGTCAAGGAATGAAACTTTTATCTTCTTTACCTAGCTAGGCACGGAATATCGGCTGTATCTCGCTCGTTTCGTTCTATCGATCCCGAATTGTAGGCGCTGCAGAACTCATTGCTCACTCACAAAATTGTGCATATTCGCAGAATTCGCAGAATTGGTAGCTCCTTAGCTCTAATATTGCTCTATTCTGCAGCTACTGCCTTGCTAAATATCATCTCTATCATCTATGACATGTATCTTTATGCTTCCTTTACTGACATCGGAACACAGTTTCATGGCATCGATGGCTCGTTCCAGAGGAAAAGTATGAGTGACAAGCTTATCAAGATTCAGGACTCCTCCTGACAATGCGCAGATACCAGCTGGCCAAGTATCAGCGTATCGATTGATAAATTTCAAGTTGATCTAAGTTATATGGTCAGCTGTTGATGTCGCTCGCTAGCTGTCACGAAAGGTGAGCCTTACCTCTGCAAGAGAAATATGCATGAAAGGCAAGTTATTCATGATTGATTTTCCAACTCCGATTACCATTAGGTCGCCTCCTTTCCGTACAATGTAAGCCGCCGTCACAACGGAACTCTCCACTCCTGTGCATTCCAGGATAGTCTCGGGCGCTTCATACTCCGTATTTCCAAACAAACTCCTGATAGCTTTCGCATTTTCTTGGGCGTCGATGTCTTGGCGAACTTGATACGTCTGGCAACATGGCACGAACTCTTTGGCAAATGCTAGGCGACTAGGTTCCAGATCGGTGATCACAATTGGATAGGCGCCTGAAGCTCTTGCAGCGGCTAGAGCAATCAGACCAATTGGGCCAGCACCACAAACGACGACTCCTCGGCCGAGTGAGAGGTGAGAACGTGAGATGCCATGGATAACGACAGACAGTGGCTCGAGAAGCGCCCCCTGAGATAATGTCATCGTATCAGGAATCCTGCAATATGTCAATATCTTCGCCATTGGCAGATAATGGCCGAGACTTACTTGTGAATCCATTTCGCGGGATGAACCTTAAACCTCTGCAACGAGCCGTGATGTGGATAAACACCCGAAAATTTCACATCGTCACAGAGGTTGTATCTCCCTTTCATACAGAGGAAACAAGTCCCACAAGGAACGCCAGGTTCAACGGCAACTCGATCTCCCTTGCTGAAATTTGACACACCCTCTCCAACTTCCAGCACAATTCCAGCTGCCTCATGACCTAAGATACAATCTCCATCCACAGTCAAGCTCCCAATTGCACCTGTTTTCCAGAAATGGATATCTGAGCTGTAAGAATTCTGTCAACATTTATTTCCAATAATACCGGAATCGAACAAAGGAACATACCCGCAAATACCAGTGACCTTGATATGCAGGAGGATTTCGCCAACTCCCGGCTTTAATCTTGGGGCTGAGACCAATTTGATCTTGTGATCTGCTGTTACTTGCAAACTTGGGTTCTCGGTTCTCAGTGCCTCTTCATATGTGAGAGACTGGCTGTCGATATCGGTGGTGCAGCATGATGGCGAGCTATTGGATTTTGAAGGGAGGACAGGAGGCGCTGTGGCCGTGACCGAGTCTCGCGACGGCGACATTACAGAAGTTTTAGTTGTGAACGATTTTGGTTGGGACGCCACAGAAAGAGGAGAATCTCTGGAATTGTATGAATGCCTTTACAAAGGTTCAAACGATTGTCATGTCAAGAGGAGGTGATGCGGACGGAACGACCCTGGGGTTCGGACGGTAGAACTTCGGACAAGACACAACGATGCACGACTCCACGACTGACTAGTATTCCCAAATAGGAAAGTCGAGGCACCGTCTTCTCCTCCTGTCCCACGCCACAGGGCCAGCAGTCAAGCACATGTTAAAAGCAAGATATGATTTTCAGACTTCCTCAACAAGGCCAAATTCCCAAAATTACATTCCAGTTCCTATATTCAACATCAGACCACCACCAAATCTCAGATCAACACTCAAAAAATGACACAGACCGTCAAATTAGCTTCCGGCTACGACATGCCCCTCGTCGGCTTTGGGCTCTGGAAAGTCGACCGTAACACCACAGCCGATACTGTGTACGCTGCTATTCAAGCTGGCTACCGACTTTTCGATGGGGCGTATGATTATGCGAATGAGAAAGAGGCGGGGGAAGGTATTAGGCGTGCTATTGGTGACGGGTTGGTGAAGAGAGAGGAGGTGTTTGTTACGACGAAGTTATGGAATACTTATCATAAGAAGTGAGTTTTTTCGAATCGTGTTTTGGATTATTGAAAGGATGAAATAGCAGAAGGGTCGGAGAGAAATGCTTATGTGATATAGAGAACATGTTGAGGTGATGGGGAAGCTACAGTGTGAGGCATGGGGGCTGGGATATATTGATCTCTACTTGGTTCATTTTCCTGTAGCCCAGGAGTACATTGAGCCTGAAAAGATACGGTATCCTGTTAGTATATTCTCTGACTCAATAAAGTAGGACAGTGATGCTAACGGATTCTAGGGTTGGTGGCAAGACGCCGCTCATTCCGTTGTGTCTCTCGCGAAAGTCCCGATTATGGAGACATGGCAAGCTATGGTTAGTATTTCCTGTCTGTCCCAACTAATTTCCTCCCACGTTTGCATCTTTAATTTACACGAAGCCAGGAATCCCTCGTTGACGCCCGAATCTGCCGCTCCATCGGTGTCTCCAACTTCTCGACCCAGCTCCTTTATGACATGCTCTCCTACACGCGACACCCTATCTCCAGCCTGCAAATCGAGCACCACCCGTATCTCGTGCAGCCCCAACTCATCGCTATGGCGCAGGAAAATGGCATCGCCGTCACTGGCTATTCGACTTTCGGGCCCCAAAGCTTTCTAGAATTGCCGGAAGAATTTAGAAAGAGGGCCAAGGATGCGCCGTTGTTGTTTGAAAGCCAGACGGTGAAGAAGATTGCGGCGAAGTATGAGAGGAAAGTGGGGCAGGTGTTGCTGAGATGGGCGACACAGAGGTGGGTTTAGCTCCCCCTGGCTTTGCTGCTGACCACTTCCTTGTCAGAGAAATAGAAGGAAGTGGTATTTGTAAGGAGAGTAGCTAATCATGAGGTGATACTATAGGGGCATTGCAGTTATCCCGAAATCGAATAATAAAGCTCGATTGGCGGAGAATTTGCAGGTTAACGACTTTTCTATGACCGAAGAGGAGCTGAAGGAGATTTCGGGATTGGATATAGGATTGAGGTTCAATGATCCAGGCTTCTACTTGCCGGATCATCCTATTAGAATCTTTGCTTAGTGGTCGCCGTGCTGAAGAATGATAAGGCATTGCAACTTGATTGACAATCAATGTGTGTTTGTTTCGGGGATTAAATTTATTGTTTCCTTCTCGAGATTACTGACTTGATCTAGAAATAGAGCAGTGAAAGTACAATATCTTTATCTTGAAGACTGCTTAGTGATAGCCAAAGTACATGACGTAGTCCGTGGCCGCTGAGACTTTGAGGACTTCGACATGATATGAATTCTGTTTTACATAGTCTACTCATATATCATCAACTTCCACCAATATCCTCCTATAACCCCTAATAGGATACTTCCCCTTATTCACGACCTCCAAAATCAAGTGATAGGTTTTCTTTCCCCATGGCATGATCTTTCCATTCAAAGGAAACACAAATCCTTCCTCCTTAGCTGGAATTTTCACCGTCACCTTCTCAAAGGTCTTACTCGCGGAGACATCTTCGAACTGCAATCTAGGGACTTCAAAGCCAATCGACCACTGCGTAGCTGATGGCTCTTGATAATGCATCCACTTGAACTCAAGATTTGAAGTAGAGTCGAATAGCCATGTGTCTGACGCGTCGAGATCAAGAACGCTTCCAAATGTCGCCTTCAGTCGGATTGGTTCCAGGCCTGAATCGCCATTCACAATAACGTGGGGAGAATGAGTAGCTGAGCTGAAGTCGGATGAGAGGGTCCATTGCATACGTGCGGCGAAGTCGTCTTGATACGCCTGTCTCCAGCGCCAAATCGTTGCTTGGTTGCCGATGTGGGTGTTCCCATCCATGCCAACCACCGCATCCGCCGCATCACTGTAGTGCAAACTCGCTCCAGTCGCATCCGTAAGCTGATATCTCCCTCCCCATCCACCCCATTCAGGACGAAGTGGATCAGTAAGTCCGTTCTGGATCAGAGATAAAAACGTAGGTGTATCTCCTTCTGGAATGAAAACCGGGTCAGGATACGCAATTTTGCCATACGGCCCAATCTGGATGTTGCTCTGTAGCCACTCTTTTGTCACGAGACTGCTATCTGGTCCACCAGGGTTGAAGCCGTAATAAGACTCTCCACTGATACCGCTCCAGGCTGCTAGACCATACATGTTGAAAGCGTGCACGCTTGCGATGTAGAAGAGCTTCGGAAAGTTGAATCGGATCCACGGTCCTGCATCGTCCTGGTCTGAAATGGCATACACACGTATCTTGGACGCGAATAAGACAACCTCACTCTCTGTTCTTGTCTTTTGGATCTCGAGAAATGCTTGAGCAAGGACATTCGCCCCTCCCCAAATAAGGACCCAAATGCAGTCATCGCTCGAGATCTGATCGATAGCTTGAATAAGCAATTCCGTGCCTTCACTGAGCGGACCACGAGCTGCCTCCATCCCATACGAATCCAGTCCCGATCTCACAATTCCACGCAAATCATCAGCACATGGAAATTGGCGAGTAGGCGGAACATGTGCATTTAAGTTTTTCTCGACGGTTGAGTATGCATCGATGATTCTGTGAATCTCCTGCTTGTGCGTTGAGGTGCGTTGCCATGTTGACGTCGTGGCGACGAGGGCATCGATGGTGAATTCATTGGCGTAGAGGAGGAAACGAGTAAGAGATTCGGCGTCGTCGGGTTCGTTACAGATGTCTGTTAAGACGGCGATATGGGGTTTTGATTTGAATGCGGGGATGGTCTGGATGGTCTTGGAAGAAGACATCTTTGTGTTTGACAGGGAATGGGGTCAAGTTGAAAGTCTGGGGAAGGATAGCGATGAAGATGTAGAGCTTTTGGAGAGAACGTTGTAGGTCTGGGGTAAGGTGTGTGTCTTAAGATAGTCCTTTGTGATAATAGAGGTAGTAGGTAGAGTGCTAAATAGGAAAGGGGGGCATGTATTTTGCCAAGCTCCAGAAAGGGAAGGCAAAGGCACTACTTCGGCACGGGCGGGAGATGGATCACAGATGTAAACACAAAGGTGCAATCGATATTCACCATTTGATTTGAGAGATAAAAATATTGAGCTCAGGGTTTAATAGGACCGATCATCTATGGATAGATTGAGCAAATGGTCATCTCATTAATTGAATATTTTCTTCATTAAGTACAAGCATCTGTGAAGGCTTGTGAGTCATTTATAAGATTCAAAAAGGATTTTCAATCTGCCTGGTATCAAAGAAGTACTCCGTCCTGGAATGCAAAAGTCCTCCTCTCAACTGAAATTAGAGATTACCTGGCTCATTACAAACGAACATCCATCACCTTCGTAATCAATTTCCTCAAGTGGTAGCCTCTTGTACTCTCTCTACCGCCAAACGCACTTTACTCTCCTTGACTTCTTGTTCGTTGATATAGGTGCCCGCGGCCTCCTTCCTATCCTCCTGCCGTTTCAGAATGAGCCTTTCAATGTCACTCCCTTCGTCTATCAGGCGATATGACCTCGAGAAGGGATTCTTCTGTCCAATTCGGTGCACCCGACCGTAGGCTTGCAGCTCGTTGACGAATTCGTAGTCCGGCTCCATCAAAACGACATGACAGGCCTTCTGAAGTTGAAGACCAACTCCAAGTGCCCGAGTCAGTCCGATCAAAATACGAACTTCGCTTTTGTTTTTCTTCTTCTCGCTGCCCTCGGCGGTATCAGTGAAGGTATTTATGATTTTGGTCTTTTCGCTCGGCTTCATCCTGCCAGCAACGACTCCCATTAGATCCTTGTACTCGGGGAAGTATTTCGAAATGAACTGATAGTATTTATTAGCAGAGTTCACAAAGTGTTGGGCTTACTTACCAAGCTCAAAATGTATGCAACTTGAGGGAAACTGGTCATGATCACCAATTTATGCTCGTTGCCCTCAATGTCTCTGTCTTTCTTCAATTCGTGGATGAAGTCGTATAGCCAGAGACATTTCGGGCTATTCTCGACGATCGCTTTCAAATGTTTCTTGTACGGGTTGGTATCTCTGGGCTGGGCCTTCAAGAAGACCTGCACCTCTTCCGGTGTGAGATTGAGCGAATCTTTCTGATCTGGCAAAGTCCTCTCGTACAAGTAGGGGAAAGTGGCAAGAAGCCTGGACCTCCAGTGCGCGCGAACCATAACATTAAATCCCAGTTTGGTAGGTCGAATGTTTGATCGTCTCAGCTCGGGAGCTGTTGCATCCCACTTTGATTGGAGCGCTCTCAAAGTCTCTTCCCTTTCCCCGTCAAACTGGTTCTCGTATTGCCGGATATCCCCCTCGTAGATTTCGTTCGGCTCAAGAGTGACATCCGTATGTATGTGTGGCTTCATTTCAATCAACGGATGACCGAACCAACTAGTGTCTGCCGTACGTCGAAGTATGAACTTGGTGACGAACAGCTTGAACTCCGCCAAGCAAGAATCGATCACCGCCATGTCAGATACTTCGTTTTTCAGCTGTCCGTCAAACTGCTTGCAAATCTGGTCGAGTTTTGCCCAGGAAAAAGATTCGTTGACAGCCTCGGAATGTTTTTCGATGGCCCACAGAACACCTTCGATCCCTCGGGGAGTTTGCGAGAATGGTGTTCCGGAATATCCGAACAGGAACGGTCGAACATCATTGTTGAACCTTGGAAGATCTGTAAGAATCTTTGCTCTGCCTGAGTTCTTGAAATTTTCTTCATGACACTCGTCAATCATAGCGATCCCAAATATCAATGAGCATCTGTTTTGTCTAGAAGTCTTGATCCATGTACTACTTATGATTAGCTTGCGAAAACGGAAGTGTGAAGAGTTCTTACCCAGGCTCTTTTGGATTGTGAGTATACCCCTCAATCTTCGAGAACTCTTTGATGAACTTTGGGAAAGTTTCTTGTGTTGTCAGGAGGATGAAACATTCATTGTGAGGTTGCGGTTCGTCGTTCTTCCGGGTATCCTTCAGAGCCTTCTTTGCTTCCATTCTGCTCTTGATAGCACCATCTGCGTTCATTCTCATTTCAACCTGCGTCAGGCTGAAGTCTTTGAAAGTTGCAGGATGATCCACAGCGAGCCTGAGACCTAAAGCTGCATCCGTTGTGTCGACATGGAGCGTCCACTGATCCCACCACTGTCGAACCACTGAGGAGGGAACACATGCCATCCTCAGGCCTGGCTGCAAATGTATTTTTGAAGTTGGACTAGAGGAAGAGCATGGACATATGATCCAACCTTCAGTGGGCGGAGTCGGACATACTCCGAATTGGCCATGAAGCAAGTGTTTGCCATCTTTGACTTCTCGAGACTGGATGACAGCCCGCTCCAGCACAGCGAGTTGGCGTTCAACGACGACATAAGCAAGGAAAGAAAGTGTCTTTCCCAATCCCATGTCATCAGCAAGGAACCCACCGCCAATTTCGCGTGCAGTGGTCATCTGCCAGTATACTCCAAGAGCTTGGTACTGGTAGATTGGGGTGTTGAGCCCAGCGATCTTCAACCTCTGTTCAACTTGAAAGATATGAAATTAGCATGATAAATGGGAGAAATGAAAGGTGTGGATCACTTACTGTCGGTTTTACTGGGGTCACAGCGAAACATCGCGCAACATTCTTGCCAACGAGCAAAATCTCCAGCTAGTCCGCCTGGAGCATCCATTTGACTCAACTCCGGTAGCTTCGTTAGCTCTTGCAGTCTAATAATAAATTAGTCCTTGATCGATATCCGGCACAGGAATGCTTACTTGGCCACGATGCGATCGGCATTATCGACTTCTCCCTCATCCTCATCCTCCGCATCTGTCTCGATGTCATCGGCTTCTCCCTCAACAACCGCGCGATCAGCAGCCGAAATACGTTGGATCTCCTCCACAGAGATCTCCTTGTCATTCCCACCCCGCTTGTAACTCGCTCTCTTCTTTTCCGAGTACAGTGAATGAAGTCTTTCACGTTCCTCTGCCTTGCTCTCAATACTTTGAGGTTTAACTACCTTCAGAAAGGCTCTCGCTGCATTCTGAGTCTTTCTGGCGCCGCTTATGGACTGTTGAGTTGGCGATCGCTCGAGACTCGGCCCTGGATTGTTGATGGTGGATTGTCCGGGGACTGAGCCTGCCCTTCGCCGCGGAAGTTTGCTCGGTGATATTTGTAAAGATGTTGAATTTCTCGGTAGCTTTTCCTCTCCATCCCGATCTCCTATCACATTGACAGGCTGACTTGAAGGGCGGTCTTCGGCTGCTGCTGCTTGGGAAAGCTCCCTGTCTGCTGCTGCCTTCAGTCGTATCCTTCTCTCAATTTCCCATTCTGTCCGATAGATGAAGTCTAAGTGATCACTAGCTCCTCTGTTGAGATATAAGCCGTTCAGAGCCACGACAAACGTGTTTTGGTCCTTCACCCTGTCGATGTCTCCCGTACCAGTCTCCCAGTAGAGCTGTCCATACTCTATGCTTATAGAAATTTGAAGATCCGCACTCGACTGCGAGTCCATGTTCTCGATGGTCCAGCCATCCATTATCTCCTCAAACACCTGCTTGAATTTTTGGAAGCTGTAATTGTGTGCGACTGTGGGGTCTTGTCCTTCCTCCAGGAATATCGATAGTGGAGCTTTATGCACCACATAGTCTTGTGACAGTGGTCTTATAACCTGGAGAGCAACGTTCATCTGAAAAAGGGAGGCTTGCCGAATCGCTTCTGAGAACGGAGAGCCCTTCGAATCTGGACCTGCAACGGCCTTGCTGCGCTTGAACCTGGTCCACATCCCCATATCGTTGGATTTATGCAAAACTGAATATAGGATATCAAGGAGAAAAATCATATAATCAGAGGGGAGAGATTTGAGTTGGTCAAACTTTCAAATTCCAATGGTTAATAGCGAGAAAACAATTAATCGCTTCTTTGTACTTGGACATGAAAGAAAGCATCCACCCCACTAAACAACCCGCAAACAGAAAGTATAAAGGGACGAAGATTCGAAAACAGACTTACATAGAACCGCAAGCACGACTGAAAGGAACAAAGACAAGGTAGATACGGATTTGGGAAGCCATAACTACTGCTGGATTTGGGGCGAGAAGAAAATTACTCTGTCTTCGGATCTGCGGTGCTCAGAACCCAATATGTAAATATTCAAACTCAGAAATAGCTCACTCGTCCTCGACCATTCAAAACCTGTGGGTCTATTTAGCGGTATGAAGATTGGAAGGAGATGCATCGTGAGACTGAGATGATGGATTGGATGATATGCAATGCCTCCACAATAACAAAGGCATTGGGGACCGGACTCCAGCTGGCTTGAAATTGATGTTAGATGGGTTGTTATAGGTACTAAATACACTCACATACAAGTGTCGCTTCGATTCTCCGTGAAAAGGGATGGCTCACGATACAAGCACAATCCACCTATATTCCTACATATCAACTAGATGACCACCGACTAACGGTCACAGCAGTGGTATAGATCATAGCTACAAGTCCCACGCCCATCAAAAGTACATCTCCAGCTTTGACATACTTGTTCTCCGCAATACCTTTCCAATGCAAATACGCGGGGTAGATGTAAACCAACGGCACACAGGCAAAAGATCCAATCAGAGCGACAAACTTATCCAAATTGGTAGCTCCAAGAATCGACACCAAACCACATGCACATACCAGAAGGGTTCTGAAGGCATTCTTCTTCCACTTTGTCTTGGCATTCTGCTTGCCAGATCGATGACCAAAGATGGAACCCTCCAAGATTCTCATGGCGGGGAACAACTGGACGGGGTCCCCAGCGAGAACAGCGAGAGAGTAGAGGAATTGGACCGCATTGACGAGTTTGGAGTCTTGGGGGAAGTTGCTGATAATCTCGACTGTTGTCTTGTCTCCGAATGTGGCGTAGCTGAGAGCCCCAACAGATGCGAAGATGATGGTGATGATGAGCATGACTGTGTAAAGTAATCCCTCGAACTTCTGGGGTTCCTTCATGGACGATTGAATGGGGAGGATCAAGCCGATGCCCTCGAAAGTAAAGATTGCTGATCCAATGGTAAGTGTGAAGTCCCGTGGGTTGAACATCTTCACTGTCTCGCTCATGCCTTCTGTGGCGAGAGTTGAGATGTCGTAACAGTAGATATATCCAAGTCCAAGAAGAATGAAGACATCGGCAAGCAAAGCAGCACCACCTAACTTCGAGATATCTCTGATGAATGCCAGAGGAACCAAAACAATCAACTGGATCCCGATCAGAGCTGTGATCGAGAGTGGCGAGGCACCCTTAATGATGGCCTCCAAGAAAGAGTACAAGTTCTCTGCGGAAAAGATGATACCAGCACAAACGAATCCAAGTTGTGAAAGGGTAATGGATGCCAGCGTAATCGACCTCATTCTCTTTCCTCCAATAGCTTCGGCGATATCACCATATCCTCCGCCATATTTAGCTCGACATTTGAGCAGTAGATGGAATGCCAGGCACGAAATGAGAGAGATCGTAACCAGAGTAACCAAAGAGAACGCCAGTCCACCGTTCTTGAAAGCCTTCGGGAGGAATAGCACACCAGTGCCAATAAACGATTTTATCAAGAGAAAGAATGTCCTTGTCAGACTGGCATCTCCAGGCTTCGTCGCTCGAGTAGATTTCCGTCTCCCCAACAGTGGCCTTCTCTCTCCATGTCCCTCTCCTGGTAATAACCTTTCCTCTTCATCACTCTCGATTGCGTTATCATCCTCGGATTCGGCAAGGTCCTCTCCAGCAAAAGAGCCGTATAGATCCAGGAAGTGTACGAAATTGCTCGTGATGGGGGTAGTGAAACTCCTGGAACGCTTCAATAGCTGCTGTTGTACGAAATGGCGTCGAAATCCACCTGGCTCTCTTTGTTCGGTGGCTTCTGCAGGACTTGGTCTTCCTGGATGCGAGAAAGTCTGGGCTCGCTGCATAGCACTCCCACTCGCGCGGGCACTGATCTTGTAGATATCTCGATGTATGTCTCCTCCCTGCAGCTTCAGCGAGCTCTCGTGCTCTCGTGCGTCTTCATTGGAGGTGTGTGTGGGGGTCGCGCCTTGTGCCTCTGCCTGTGCCTGTGCCTGTGGATGGTCGTCGAAGTGGGCGGTGTATGCGGGGTCGAGATGCCTGGAGACAATCTCTGCCCTCCTCTCTTCCTCCAGCTGTTCGTCTCGCTCCGGGTTGGACATGGAGGGATATTTCGGTATTTGAGGATATATTCGACGTAGGGTATCTGTATTGTGAGCAATTGGGTACGGATATAGCTCGTGGGAGGGTGGTTCTGTTGTTCTGCGGTGTTTTGTCTAAAGTCTCTGCAAGTGAAGAACAATGACGAAGAAAAGTCTCTGCCCTGTTCGTTCTTGCCCTGTTCTGCTGTGGCTGCTGCACTCCAGGCCTCGGTAGTTAAAATAGCTAGCTAGAGCCTGCAAGCCCGCCCCCAGAACTATGCGCTTCAAGCCTTCAATAATGCCGCATGAAGCCGTGTTGTGTTTATTGCCACGGGCAAGTGTGGGTGGCATATAGGCCAGTTAGAGAGGCTGCTAGTACATAATATCACCTAATACTAACTCGAAATATGGAGATGTCACGGACTGGCCTGGCCTGGCCTGGACTGGTATGTACAGTACCGACTGGTCTTGTCTTATCTTATCGTGAGAAATTTCATTTTCCTTGCTTCTATGAAGAAATGGAAGAGGAGAAAATAACATCGCGGTAGAAACAATTCAATGCTGTGGTTTGGTCGGAATTCGACATCTGGCTGAGCTGTTCGTGACTGCCATCATTTGCTCTCCCCAGCTGCGTGCGTACAGCTTCAGATTCCCATCCCGAGCTCCCTCCCCGCACCGCTCTTCTCGCTATCCCACTCCACTTGGCCTAACTCGTCTCCAGAAACTCAAAATCGTATTCTTATTGCCCCTTCACTACCTTACTTGCTACTTGTTTACCGAACTCTCCTACCGAATTCCTCCTTAGCATTAGCATGTCTTTAGCCCAGCATGTTTCCTCCATCGAAGGTGTTGACAGACAAGAACTCCAGATCGAACCTTCCCACACTGTGAGGAGAGTGCTGAGCTACGATGCTTTTCCACCTCCAGCAGAAGATCTCGCAGAACATATCCCAGCATACGTTGTCCCGAGTCTGCAGAGGACCATTCAAGTTGGCATCACAGTGCTGGTTTGTTGGTTAGCATCGGGAATAGTCTTTGGCTTTGCCGCATTGAAGCCGGTCTTGATATCCGAGGGGGTCTATCGAGAACTCTGTACAGCCGATGAGTTGCAACAAGACGTTGAACTCTGCGTGGAACAGGATATCCGGTAAGGGTACAAACTTCCAACCTTCTGCAACCCAAAAACTAACTCCAACAAACGGCTGAACTTCTTCTTCACACTGGCCTCAATCACAAGCAATGTCTCTGCACTCCCCGTTGGAGCCATCCTGGATCGCTTCGGTCCTCGAGTATGTGGAATCTTGGCCAGCATCTTTCTCGCTATTGGTACCGTCTTGATGTCCTACGCCTTCTCCATCCCCGAATTCGACGGTTACCTCATTGCGAACTTCTTCTTGGCACTCGGCGGCACATTCATCTTCATCCCTTCATTTCAGATGGCCAATGCATTCCCAAAATACTCCGGAACCATCGTCGCTCTCATCACCGGCTCCTTCGATGCTTCGGCTGCCGTGTTCCTTTTCTACCGAATGGCATACACTGGTACAGATCACAGGTTTACTCCTGACGAATTCTTCCTGTACTACACGGCAGTTCCGATCCTCATCTTTCTCTCCCAGATCACCGTTCTACCCTCTAAATCCTACGACACCGTCCCGCAACTTGAGAAGAAGATCGAGATAGCTCAGGATGCTGGTAGAGATATCCATTCATCCGATGAAGACATCTCCAGCGACGACGAAATATATCGAGTCCGCCGGGAACGATCCGGTAAACGGAAGAACAAGATTCGCAAGCTCGACAGGCTGCTTGGAAGTGAGGATGAACGTCGAGAGCGAGCTGATCGCGAGGAGGATCGACTTGTGAAGAGTGCCGTCTGGGGAGCTCTGCATGGTTTGCCTGCACACAAGCAGATGCTGACACCTTGGTTCATCCTCATCACACTCCTCACAGTCCTGCAGATGCTTCGAATGAATTACTTCATCGCCACCATTCGTTCGCAATATGAATACATGCTGGGCTCGGAAGCTTTGGCTGTAGCAATTAACCACTTTTTCGATATCGCGTTGCCTGTTGGTGGGGTGGTGTGTACACCTGTCATCGGCTTGTTTTTGGATAACTTGAGCGTGCCAATGGCTCTATCCGTGATAGTCAGCTTGAGCACAGCGATTGGGATATTGAATTCTTTACCTTTTCTTTGGGCGGCCAACACGACCATCATTCTTTTTGTGATCCTTCGGCCGCTGTACTACTCCCGTCTA
>JAFJYG010000093.1:0-93551 GCA_017366145.1 Cadophora sp. M221 | reverse complement strand
TATTAATCTTTAAGACTGGTCATGGTATCAAGATCATGTCAGCATTACAGAGCTGGAGATTGGTACCATTTCCACCCATCGTCGGGATGTGATCCTGAAGTCCAAGCTCCCCCTCCACTTCCCATATAGAAACACCCCAGAGCATAACGCCATTATTGGTGGGTACTGAAAATGCTCTGTACGACATCTCAGAAGATGATTTTTACAAGTCGTGTGGAACTCCGATTTGAGACTTGTTTATGCTCTCTGCATTGTAAAAGTCCAATGATACGCCATTACCAAAGTTTAGACAATGAGACTTGCAGATCTGACGGCCGTTGTATTTCCGATCTCATCCAATTTAGCTACTGGGAATTGCCATCCTCAAATCGTGCCGTCACAGCTGCCTTGGCGTTGTTTTCGAAAGCCACTGGGGCCCACGCTTGACGGATGTGGTGCTACATCCGCGCGGGAAAGGGGAACCTCAAACTCGCTCCGACGAAAATCTCATCTGGTGGTGGCACTTTCAATGGGCCTTGTGGGTCTCACGCTTCTTCATATGAAGTCGAGTCCGGCTCCAGGAATTATGAAAGATTAAGAATCGTTCAGATGCTTTGGAAATCCGACCTCGGACGACTGTGCAGTGGTGAGAAGGGTGGTTCAGATATTTCCTATTCGAGAGCGATATCTGAGGCCCATCCACCAAGGACGATTTTTGTCGGAAGCTGTCACGATGGCTACTGAAAATCGAGGGCCAGAGCTGGCTGCCGTCATCATTTTCCTCATGGTGTTCTCTCTGGTCACTGTTGGACTCAGGTGTTATACCATGGGATTCGTCCTCAAGCGGTTCTTTGCTGAGGATTGGCTGTCTGTCGTTACCCTTGTTAGTAAAATCTTTTTCTTCTTCTTAGAAAATCACAAACTGACTGCTTGCCTAGGCAATCTACATGTTTTACTCAACATCCGCGCTCATTTCAATTCGTTGGGGTCTCGGCCAGCATGTTGCAGATGTACCGATAGACCACCACCCCATCGCCCTCTTCTGGAAGTACATCGGTCAGTGCGTCTATGTACTCGTCTCTGTACTTGTCAAGTTCATTGTTGGGCTACTTCTTCTACGAATATGTTCGCGCCAGAAGTGGCAGCGAGTTACGATATGGACTCTTCTTGGCGTCGTTACTGTCTTCAACATGTTCTACATATTCATCGTTATATTTCAGTGCATGCCTATCCAATTCTACTGGTATCGATACAGTCCAAATCCACCAGTCACCGGAAAATGCAATCACTCAAAGCTTGCAACGATTCCTACATACGTCAGTTTGTTGTTGAATGTCCTTTCAGACTGGATCTTGGCTCTGCTGCCCATCTCGGTCGTTTGGAATTCGAATATGGACAGGAATACGAAGATCTCTGTCGTTGCAGTCCTGGCTATCGGATCTATGTGAGCAATCCACACCTACAAGCCCTGAGCCTTAGCTAATGTTGGCATGAAGTGCATCTCTTGCAACTGTTGCTCGAATCCCATACGCCAAGCAACTCCTCTCCAATCCAGATTATCTCTACAACTTCACCGACCTGGCAGTTTGGAGCACAGTTGAAATCGGCCTAGCACTTAGTGCATCCTCCCTCGCAACACTGAAGCCACTCTTCCGCAAACTCAACATCCTTGTCTCAACACGCAACGGCAGTCGACTCGGAGTCGGCACAAGTGGACAGGGGACCAACAGCCGTGCAACGAAGGACGGAGAATCTGCATGGCACTCTCGCAAGAGATCGATGCCATTCATGCCTCGGAACTTCACCGAGATCAAAGACGAGGAGAACGAAATGGGTGTTATTCCACGACCGGCAGAGAAGAGTGCGTTGGATACTTCTTCCCGCGAGTCTTTCATTTCTGTACCTTTGGCTTCACATCCACCCACGCGATCACAGCGGCCTGAGTTCAAGGATTTTAACTTCTCATGACCTTTACGTAACTTAATTTAATATGTCAAACTGCCACAAACCAACTTTGCATTGTGGAATGTTTACGAGGGAATTAATGAAAATGAAATGAGATAGATGGACGAAATAATCAACTTGATGCCGAACAAGCTGCCATGAGTGAGTAACAACTTCGCAGACCTATTGCGAGAAGAAATAAACGGTCTGACACTTCGTCCATGCATTGAGAAACGCTGGAGATTTTGTCCGGATTTCTAGCTCGACTTTGCCTGATGGACAGAATGAGTTCAATAGGCTCGTTGGCTATTTCGTAGCGCCATCCTAGCGCATGTCTATGTGAACCTCAACTTTAGACGGAGCGCTACCAAATCTCTCACCTCACTTTCATTGTCCTCTCTTCCAACTCTCCATTACAGCTACTCTCGATCAACCCGATCTCGAGACTCAACGTTCTAGGCCACTATCATTGGTCTTGAGCCTTGCCCTGGCGTCCTCTCACCTCTCACATCTCAGAGACCCAGCCTCAACATCACCTCCGCTCCTGGTTACCTATGGTCTACAAGATCAATATAATGGCTAATAAGAAGAAAGAAAGCGCCCCAATGGCTCAGACACAGACTCTACCACCTCCGAACGAGATTCCACAGGAGATGACCGATGACGATTCCGACGCAGGAACCTTCCTCGACGACGACATGGAAGATTTTCTGCCTTCAGGATGGGTGGGCGGCGAGAAGAAGAATGTTGTATATGATTACAAGTCGCGAAAAAAAGGCTCAGTCAAGTCCAAGCCAGCTGCGATGAAGGTTCCTCCGTCAACAACCGCGACCGCCAATGGACCAGCTCCCAAGCAAGGTCCCACGCAATTGCTCGCTGCAAGGGATTTGGACGTGAATCTGTCGTCACTCTCGATCACGAAAGAAGAGTCTAAGACTACAATGCAATCCGCAACATTTACTACTTCTAACTCACCCAATGTCACCGCCGTCGCCGTCGAGTCGAAACCAAACACTGTAACAATTTCACGGCTTCAAGTTCCAGCTTCATTGATCCGTCAACCTCGCTCAGCCATCGAAACTCTCTAAGAACAAGTCAAGTCCCTCAAGCGCGAGATCGAGAAGAAGGATAGAGATGTTAAGTCCGCCAACCAAAGGGCTGTGACTTCCGAAGCTGACTGCCATGGCCCAGGATTTGGCAAACGCCAATCTACGGATCAATATGGTTGGGATCGAAAAACATGGCTTGGATATGACGATCGCACATCTCAATCGAGCTGCAGCAAACCATCGAGCCTCAGAGGAAAGATTGGGACAAGCGCTACGCCAAAAGAGAACCCAACACAGCACGCTCCACGAAAAGAACAACGAACTGAAATTGAAGAAAACTACTCTCAGAGAAAAGTCGGCTCGCACTAACTCCGACCACCTTGCAGCATCATTCAGAGAGTCTATAGAGGTCCAACGCGCTATTGCCAACCTTAGGACTCTAAGAATCACTCACGATAAGCTCAAATGTGATTTCAGCGAATTAACGTGCAATTTTGAGATTGTCAAGCTGGATAGGGATGCCAAGGAAAATGACTACCGCACAGCTTTAAAATATCGAAATATCGTCCAACACGTACTCGATACAACAACGGATCTCATGGGGATGAAGGACCAATTGATTCAAAGTCTAAAGGATGAGAACACAGAATCTAAGACAACAAGAGGTCTCCTTAGCCCGCTCGTTCAGATTGGTGTGGATATTCGCCTCCGCAACCTGGAGTTTGCACGAGAAACAGCTCTCGATGTTCCCACGAGCGATCTTGATAGAGCTACAACTTTGAGCGGCAATATTGCAGCTCATCGTGCAAACGGAACTGTTGATGCTGTTTTGTTCGAAGCCGGATTGTTACCTGAAGGTTGTATTGAAGAGGCTACGAGGGTGTTCAAGATCTTGTATCCTGTTGAGCCATCGCGATATAAAACTGAGTGGGGCTCTCGGATCAAGAGAGTTATAGATTACCGTGCAACTGTCAAGACAGTTAAATCTGTGGCCGGATCCAATAACTGCTCACATCTCGAAAGTGAACATTATAGCCTTGACGATAAACTTTCCAAGCTCCATGACGACATGCTTGACAAAGACAGCTTTGAGAGTGATCCAACAGTCGAGGCGCAACTGTCGAGATTGGAAGAGATTACAGAAGAGATTGTTGACATCAAAAGAAGCAAGGGTGGACGACGTCGGAGAAGATCTCCTTTCATTGTAAGTCTTCTCAAGTCCTTGGTGGGATTGGTTCTACGGTTTTTAAGTTCTAACTATTTCTTTAGGATTCCATCGAAGAATCAAGTGTCTGGAGCCCCTCTCTCGCCACAGATGATTGGTTCTTTTCGTAGATTTCGATTTTGCAGATTATGGCGGAATGAGAAAGGTGTTGTTGAAAACTTGTGGAGCTACCGCATGCTGACTTAGGTGGCCGCTTTTACGAGACGTCTGGGGATTTCTGAGGTACGTTCTATTTTCCATGTCTATATGATGAAATGAAGCTCAGCGGAAGTCACAGATGGTTTGTAGATGTCAGAATTGCTAGTTGTGCTGATTGAGATGTAGTATTCACAATTACACATAATCAAACTGTCCCTTGAAGAACGTGTTTACTCGAGGAGAAAGATCGCTTAGGATTAGTGCATTGATAATAAGCACTTAATTTGGGACCCCCACGCCACAGGACAACAAGACTTAAGTAAGCACAGCTTATTGGTCGTATCGTTTGGTAGCGCGAAGTTCTCTGCATCTGGAATTACTTCGTTGTCTCCATCTCTAGTCCTGCTGCATCATCTACGTCGTATCGCCGCGTACCCTGCAACAACTTCACTTCAATGGAGAAGAACATCTCCAAAAGGGCTGCCATGATTGGCGTACCTCTAGTCTGGGCACTGCCCATGGAAGACCTCGCGGGGCTGATGCTGCTCTTGCTGCCGTGTCACTCCACCCAGGCATTCACACTCGTGCCGCTTCATAAAATTATATAAGTGTGTGCTTATGTCGTGAAGAATTGAGGTAAGGGAAGCATGTGAACCCAGCTTCTTTCTTCTTATTTTAACATTCTACACCATGGCCCCTCAAGCTCCCTTGGAAACAGGCCAACTGTCCCCAGAAGACGCAATGCTCCAATCAATACTTGAGCAAGCACAAGCCGCTGCTGCCTCCCAAAGCTCCCACACAAGTTCTCCAAGACACAGTCAAAGACAAGAAGCCCTCCTGGGCGAGACTGACCTCCTCACCCCCGAAGCCTCTAATGACCTGCCCCCTCCAGCTTACGGCGACGTCTATGGCGAGATCCAGGACAAGAAAGACGGTTTAGATGCGCTTGTCACTGACGATGGCCGTGTAAATATCCGAATCAATCAGTTCAACCGCCGTTTGTCACAGGTTTTCACTCCTGCTTTGCGCCAGCATGTTCAGAGTGTGGAAGAGTGTAGCTCACCTCCACTTCCGTATATCCCTCCTTCTTTGGGAGGAGTGGATGGAGTACCACCACCGCCTTTGAATGTCGTTATCCAGGTTGTGGGTTCGCGTGGAGATGTCCAGCCTTTCGTTGCTTGTAAGTGGTGACAAGAATTTATTGTTTTCTCTCCGAAGGTCTCAAGATTTCCTGGAGGCATATTCTGTCCTGAAGATAGTTTTGTTAATTCTCGTGATTTAGTGGGAAGAGTTTTGAAAGAGACATATGGCCATCGCATACGCCTGGCGACTCATCCCAATTTCAAAAAATTCGTGCAGGAGAATGGCCTGGAATTCTTTAGTATCGGCGGCGATCCCTCCCGGCTAATGGCATTCATGGTCAAGAATCCCAGCCTCATGCCCGGTTTTCGAAGTGTACTGAGTGGAGACATCAGCCAGCGAAGAAGAGATGTCGCAGAGTACATTCAAGGCTGCTGGCGATCATGCTACAAAGCCGGTGACGGGATGGCTCCTCGCCCTACCGGTGATGATCCTTCCGAGCACTCTGGGATCGATCCGGCGGCGAGACCTTTCGTAACTGACTGTATCATCGCCAACCCCCCAAGCTTTGCTCACATTCATTGCGCAGAGAAGTTGGGAATCCCCCTCCACATCATGTTCACCATGCCATATTCTCCCACACAGACCTTTCCCCATCCACTGGCTAACATTCAATCCTCCAATGCTGATGCTCAACTCACCAACTACATAAGTTATGCGATGATCGAAGTCCTGATGTGGCAGGGTTTAGGCGACATCATCAATCGATTCCGGGAGAAGTGTCTCGGTTTGGATCCCGTCAGTCTGATCTGGGCACCTGGGATGCTCCAACGGCTCAAAATTCCCCATACGTATTGCTGGTCTCCGGCCCTGATAGCGAAACCGAAAGACTGGGGCCCTCATATTTCGATATCTGGATTCTACGTTCTCGATTCGGCTTCTGACTACACCCCCGCCGCAGACCTGCAAGCATTTCTTGACGGTGGTCCACCGCCCGTTTACATCGGGTTTGGGAGTATTGTTTTGGACGATCCGAATGCTATGACTGAGCTTATCTTCGAAGCCGCGAGGAAGACTGGTCAGCGTGTGCTTCTTTCTAAGGGATGGGGAGGAATAGGCGCGGATGAGCTTCGTATTCCCGGAAGTGTCTTCATGCTCGGTAACGTGCCTCACGACTGGCTCTTTCAGCACGTCTCATGCGTCGTTCACCATGGCGGGGCAGGAACTACAGCAGCAGGCATAACCGCAGGTCGACCAACTGTAGTCGTTCCCTTCTTTGGAGATCAACCATTCTGGGGTGCCATGGTGGCGAGAGCAGGCGCTGGCCCGGATCCAATCCCTCACAGACAGTTGACAGCGGATAGACTGGCTGATGCCATCACCTTCTGCCTAAAACCGCAGAGTCTTGAATCCGCCAAAGAACTAGAGAGCAAGATCGCCTCAGAGCGAGGCAGTGACATGGGCGCTCAGTCTTTCCACCAATACCTCGAAGTCGACGGGCTCCGTTGCACACTCGCCCCATCTCGAGCCGCAGCATGGCGCATCAAGCGGACCCAGATCAGGTTGAGTCCGTTCGCTGCTTGTACTCTGGCGAATGCGAATCTTCTTGATTTCCATGATCTGAAGCTCTTTCGGCCCCGAGAATATAACACTGATGAGGGCCCTTGGGATCCCGTGTCCGGATTTGCTACGGGAATCTTTGGGGCGATCAGTACCATGGTGATGGGAGTTGCTGACCTCCCATCTGAGACAGTGAAAGCTGTGCGTATGCCGTTTAAGTCCGGGTCCAGTCGACAGCAGTCTCAAGCGTCCATGTCACCGATGAGGAGGAAAAGTGAGATTTCGCTCGTCGAAGGTAGCCGAAGTCGAGTCAGCAGCAGAGGAAATTCTAGCTCCGGCAAAGAGCATGATATGTTGAGCCAGACCACTGCGCATGGGAGGAAAGGCATCGGGCGCATAGCAAAAGCTGCTTTGCAGTCGCCTATGGACACTTCAATACGCATCACAGAGGGCTTTCACAATGCGCCGAAACTTTGGGGAGATGATACAGTTCGCCCTCAACAACAAGTCAGCGATATTAAGTCTGGTGCTAGGGCAATAGGAAAGGAGTTTGCTTTTGGTTTCTATGACGGGGTTACTGGCCTGGTCACTCAACCTTGGAAAGGGGCCCAGAAGGAGGGAACTAGTGGATTCCTGAAGGGAATCGGCAGAGGTGTCGGGGGGTTTCTGATGAAGCCTGGAGCGGCCCTCTGGGGTATCCCGGCTTATATGATGAAGGGAGTGTACAAAGAGGTCCAGAATATGTTTGGCAGTAATGTGCAGAACTACATCGTTGCGTCTAGGACGGCTCAGGGATATGAGGAATGGCTGCAGAGCTCGGATGCTGAGAAGGAAGATGTCATTGAGCGGTGGAAGTTGATCCAGAAGTATCTGAAGAAGAAACAAACCCGTGATGATTTGATGCGGGATGTGCTACAGGAACAGCAAAGGAAGACCAGGGAGAAGGGTGGACATACGTCAACCTCCACTCGGTTAGCAAGTGTCTCGCTGGGAGCCGCAGATGTCAATCAACACATCCCACAATCAGTCCAGAATGTCTCGCGTGAAGACTCCGAAGAAATTGGGAATTGGGGGCGACCCGTTCAGTGTGATGTGTCTCAGGCTCGGCATCAACAACAAGAGAGTAGAAATTATCAGGCAAGCGAGCAGAGTTGGCAGGAAGCAATGGCAGCCAGCGAAGCCGCAGCTCAGCGATACGCAACAGAAGAACTGGAACATGAAGCGCAGCTGAGGAGGGTGGTGGAGCAGAGTTTGAGAGAACAAAGGCAGAGCAATGGCCGCACGGAACGGGAGTCGGACATGAGTTTTGATGTCGAGAACGAGGAGCAGTTCGAGCAGGCAAGGAGGATTTCTGGACACTTGATCGAGAATGGTGCTACTGTAGCAGGTAGCTCACAACGGGATCAGTTGCCCCGTCTTTATGCTTCAGGACATCTCGCGGGCACAACACGAAGTCAGTTTGAGGCGCAAGAACAAGGACGGAGTGGAGAAAAGACAGCACAAGAAAAGACGGAAGAATATATTGTGATGGCTTACGTTGCGAAGCAAAGCCTCTTGGAGATGGAGCATCGGGGCAAAAGTAAGGGCCGTGCTATTATGACAGAGGTTGAGGAAAACGAAGACTTGCAGAAGGCTTTGAAGTTGAGCATGCAGGAAGCGGAATGTAATGAGGGGTATCGAAGTGGTGAGCCTTCAAGATAGTGACGATATATTTCTCGTCAGATTAATAAATTTTAAATACCAAGGCGTGGCAACAACAAAACACTGACTTAGTGCTCATGAAAATAAAAGGCTATCTAGCGATAGATGTATTGTTTAACAAACGATCCATGCAGAAACGAAGGATGTGGACAAGGATAATTTCCATTTTAACGCAGCACAAGTAACGATGCACCTTGAGAAGACAGAAAATACAAAGATCAAATGAAGTTTCAAAAACAAAATTGGAATGACCGTTACCATTGGATGAAGTGTGCTGCTGTGAAACGCTCAGAAGCCTTCAAGCCCGAGGCTACCCGAACACCTGACTTTCTCCCTTTGATCACATGACAGGCCAGCATCTCACCTCGTTCCAATATTCCAGCCTTACCAGCCTCGAGATTCAAACAACCCAAAAATGCCTCCAGAATCAAGCACAACTTCGCTCTTGCGCGACCTGCCTGGTCTGTCGATCTCCTCCCGCAAAAGCAAAAGTCGCAGTGATGAAATAACGCGGGAGCCTGATTTTTCCTTTCCATTTAGCAAATGGAGGAGCAGCCTCACGAAGAAAAAGAAGGAGAAGCATCCAAAAGAGCACCGGCGGCATCGATCTGATGTCCCAAGCAAAGATGGTGATGATATCGAGAGCCTCACAAAGGACCTCAAACATGAGCGGAAGCTTCTGCGAAGAGCCTGGCGGGACCTAGCGGAGTTGGGGAAGGACCGGGATGAGATTGATGGCCAACGCCAGAAAACCACCTCGGACTTGAAGAGATTAAGGGAGAAGGATGCGAAAAATAAAATCAAACGTGATGGTTATAGGCGGAAGTTACGAGACCAAGATGTTACTTTGGATCAATTCCGAGCCAGTATTCAGGGGTTGAGAGCCGAGGTCAGCCAGAAGGAGGACAAGATCGATAAATTGACCACGAATGGGACGAAGGCGAAGCTGAATCTGGAGAGACATCGAGAGAGACTTGCTCGAGAGCGTGCGGAAAATTCGAGGCTCAAGAGTGTCCAGTCTGAGGCCAAAACACCCGAGATGACGCTTCGACGTCTGCAGACGACTTATTATGAGCTGACCAGGGACTTTGCGTTATCTCAGGATGAGATCAAGACTTTGAAAGATGAGAATATCCTGCTTGAGAAGGAGTGTACTCGTTTGAAAAGTGATAGAGACCAGGCCAGACAAAAAACAAGGAAACTGAAGGAGAAGAATGCCACTCAGGCTCAAGACATCAAGACTTTAACTGAGTCAAAAATGGACCTTGAGGCTGCTCGGGATTTGGTGCGGCCTATTCTCCAGGTTGGAGTTGACATCCGTCTCCGAAACCTAGAGGCAGCTAGAGAGCCTCTCTTGAAGATCAAGGGAGGCCAAAGAGACAGAGCGATAATGCTCAGCGGCAATGTAGCAGCCCATCGAGCCAACGGCTCTATCGACTCAGCTCTGTTTATGGCTGGATTGGTCCCCGAGGACTATTTGGAAACAGCGACAGAGGTCTTCGAGAAACTTTATCAGGTGCATCCAACTCAGTACAGAACCAGCGGTTGGTCTCCGATGATACTGCGTATGGTGGATTGTCATGCGACGATTGCTACAGTCCAGGTACAGCATCATTTCAAGAAATACGACACTTCGGATCTAAGAAAGGAACATGATCGGCTCCATGAGTTTCTAGTCCGTAAGCAGAAGAAACAGTCATCGGAAAATTTTGAGAGGGATAAGGAGGCACAGGGTTTGCTTGCAAAAATCGAGGATATTATGGAAGAGATTATAGATTTAAGTCGAGGGAAGGGAAAGGCCAGGAAAGTCTTCAAACCTTATGTGGGTTCTCTCATGGAGTGTTGTGATAGTTTTTCACTAACGTATTTTGTAGGAATATGAGGAGAGTGAGGATGAGGAGAAAGAATTGAATGTTCAGACAGGTGGGAGCGAGTTGGTGGAGTTTGATGTGACCAATGAGATTGATGATAGTTCTGGCGAGGGCGACGATGACTCTGAGGGGAGTCAGTCGTTTGATGAGGATGCCTCTTCGGAGGGGGATGAAACGACGGAGGATGAGACAGCAAGGAGAGGGGAAAGCACTGGCCAGGGATCTGAAAATGAGAGTGAGAGCGAGAGTGACCAAGAGAGCGACTCGGAATAATGACCTCAATGAGCATGGAATGCGTTGCCAGAAGCGTCAAAGTTAACGATACCCTTTTGATTTTCATGAAGTCCAATTTGTCTGGGGATAGGCTTGTATTTGAGAGTTTCTGGAAAAAATGGTGAAGACCACAATTGGAAAAGTTCCGAGAAAAGCAAGAGATTATGGGAATACATACATGAACACCCAGATCTGCTGAGGAAGTCTTCAAGATATCCCTGCAATTTCCGAAAATTAGCAACCAGCTCTTCTAAAACGTATTAGTTGGCAGAACTGAGGCCTTTCAGTCATAGACTCTCAATAGTACCCTCCGAACTCGGAAGGAAATGCCATCCAATGACACTGTATCATGTGATGTGCAAAATAAGACGGTTTTTGGCTTCTTCGCTTAATCGCTGGGCCATTCATCTAAAATGAGCGCCGAAGCCCTCATACCATTTCCATAGATTCGTTACTACTACCTTCAAGGGGGCAGATCATACTCGGCGCAGTCTTAAGCTCCTTTCCTCCCGGAGTCTTTCAGGACCGACGTGCAACGTTTCGCTGCAGTTCGACAACCTCAAGGTCTGGACTCGTTGACATCAAGGCCCGTTTGCGGAACTGAGCCCCTCCGAGGCCAAAGGTGAGCATGTCATGTCCTTAGGGGTTGGTGTGGGGGAAGGCTACCCAGATTCTTTTGCTAATTATCTACTCCGCAGCAGTTATCTAGAACGCAAATCCACAATGGGAGGCAAAAAGAAGAAATCGAAAGTAGCGAAGGCTGCCAAGGTAGCAACGAGCGACAGAAACACAGCGACATCTGTGCCTACATGTTGGGAAGACATCCCACCACGAAGTCCAGGTTCCGCTTTCTCTGAGGAAAGTTTCGGCGTATACGAGTATCTTATGGAGAAAATCAACAGCGACATGTCAGCACCACGGGCCGAAGGTACCACTCGGTCGGCTCCAGAGCGACTTTCTACACCACCACCTAGCATTGACCGCACTGTACCTTCTCCTCCGGGGCACTCGACTATCGTTGTTTTTGATAGATTCAGAGAGTTGGATTCTACCTCGGAATGGGCGACCTGCTACGATCCTAAAGGGAGTGCTGGAGGATCAACAGTGTTCCAAGATTTTGAGGATGGAATGGAGAACCCTTTCGCAAATGGATCACGCAACCTCGAGACTACATCAGAGCAAATAATAAGCTCGTACACAAACCAAACTGCTGATGCTAGTGGCGAGTCAACCATTACTCCAGAGTCAGAGTGGAGCACAACTCTATGCATTCAGCGAGAAAGCATTCAAGGAGCAGCAAGTCAAGCTGCAAAAGATGGAAACCAAGTTGGACAAATACAAAAGAGATCTCAAAGCTGCCAAAGCACAAGCTGCAACTTCAAAGTACGGAATGACCAAGGTGGAGAACATGTTCAACGAGGAGCTGAGGAAGATCCGGACATCCTTGGTGTCTAGCGTTAACTTACCGCCTGCGAAAATCAACGAGGATGGCGATGACCAAGTATACCTCGACTTCTGCATGGATCTTGAAGATAAAGAATCTCAAAAAATTCAAGGCAGTAACGCTATGGATTCGTCTGCGAGCGAAATATGAGATATGGTTGAGAATATCAAGTTGGAAAGCGCCTGTGTCAAGCGCAATCACAACACCTACAGAAAGACATGTACCAAGTTACGAGCTGAACTTAATATTGTGAAAGCCGAGAGACAATACCTAGAAGAGATGATCAAAATTCAGAGAAGACTTACTCTGGACCTTGAAGCGGATCTTGAAAGCAAAAATCAAGAAGTTAAGGGACTGAAGAAAGACACCGGTGATACAGAACCTTTAGTCAAAATTGGAACAGCAATGCGCCTGCGATTCCTTGAACAATCTAAAGTTTGTACTGAATTTTCACCGAAAGAAGCACTCGACAAGGATATCATGGAGGAGGGCAATGCTGCAGCTCACAGTTGCAATGCAGTTGCGGATGCAGCACTCATCAGATTCTACAGTGGCGATAACACCGAAATAGAAAGACTCTTTACCCTGCTCTACGAGAGATC
Organism: Cadophora sp. M221; assembly: GCA_017366145.1. Taxonomy (NCBI): domain Eukaryota; kingdom Fungi; phylum Ascomycota; class Leotiomycetes; order Helotiales; family Ploettnerulaceae; genus Cadophora; species Cadophora sp. M221. The sequence goes on along the minus strand of JAFJYG010000093.1, from coordinate 80,685 downwards.
AAGTACAGTCTTCTTTAAAGAATTCGGGCCGGTGATAAGACGCACGTTGGAGTTGTTGAAGACTTTTTTACTTCTCAACGAGAGCGATCGCAAGGAGAAACTAAGACAAGACGCTCTAGACGTATCTGTCAAGCTCATTTCGAAGCTCTATTCTCGAAAAGCCACGCCGGATGGTGAGAGACTTCTGAAGAAGTTGGAAGGCATTGTCTGCGAGGCAGTGAACGGCAGGGAGAGAACAAATCGTCGACGATAAAAATTGCAGCTAAGTTCAGTGTAAATTTCACTTCCCTTGCAAATACCAGCTTGCCTAGTAACTAATTACTCTACTCAGAAGCTACTACGGGATCATGGTTTGTACTGTTTCGAGGAACTTGGTAGCCTTGTGGATGTTGAATGATGGCGGGGTTGCTTAAGAGGTGACTCCTGGGGGTTGCAACATGTTTCTGTTCCTATTATTCGTGGAATCAAGTACACGGTGTCGAAAATTTGGAGGGGAATTGTGCTTTACAAGACTTTTGATAGCTCTCCATCTTTTGGGGGAAGCTGAAATGAGAAAGAAGACCGGGGCTTGTACTTTACCAAAAATTCAATGTATGGGTAGAACAAAATGGGCATTGCAGGGCTTGAAATGTTCTTCTTCTCAACAACTTTCCTTGCAAATCACCAGCCGCTTCAAGCCCCGGAAGGAATTTGTCGACCGCAGTAGAATTTTCTGATGACATCCATCCCTGACAACCCCCAATGAATCTTGAACTCTCACGTCTACGGTAAACCTCTTCATCCAGCATATTAATCCACTATCGAGGACTTGAGCTTAGTCATTCTTGCCAACCGTCAACCAGGATTCAATTCACCTTTATGTCGAATCAGGAACTTCCTTTCATACAAGCGACAAGCCACTCTTCCTTCCTTCTCAAGCATCCTGTCACAACCCTCTCACTCTTATTTCCACCATCGTGAGTTTCACACAGGTCAAGCACTGCTCTTTCTGCCCTCTGAAGAAAGGCTGGAGGTATCCTTCGTCCGCTGAGACATTTCCCACTAGTAGGGGCGGCCAAGCGAAGAGAGCTAACTAATCCACTCCTCAGTTGAGCCTCATAATCCGACGAATGACAAATTGTTGTTTAACTCCCTGTTAGCGCTGGGAAATGTCTCAGCGGACCGTGGGATAATGTTGAGAGCCTTGCGAATGCTATCAGCTGTCCCAGCACAAGCCCGCTGATCCAAAACCATCAGCCGCACTTCGGTTTTCTCAAGCCAAGCTTCTGGGGATTCAGCCTTGCGCTTTTACTCAACTTCACTTCATGGGCAAGCCCGCGTAGCCTCACGATGTGATTACATGGACTGTCTGCTCGGCACCATAATACTGAAGGACTTTGCGACTTCTTCTGGGAACCGCCCGCAATGAGGTTCAGAGATTTGCGGGATGTCTTTCAGACGGACGATTCAGACGCGAAGCCGGGGAGTGCAAGGGTCTCACAGACATCAATGTCGCAGGCCAGGTCGACAGTTTTGCCATCGGTCACGGAGACGCTCGCGTCGAACGTAGACACTTCGAGTTTCCACTACTCGCCGATTCGTCGGCATGACCTCGAAAGCCGAGACTGCGAGATACGATTGCTCACCCTTCATCCTGGAACTCGCAATGACGAAATAAAATGCGGTTTTTTACCATTTCCGCACAGTTACAAATTTTTATTACTAAATCCGCACACTTTCTTATTTTCTTACCAAATCCGCACACTTCTCCAGTATAGTGTAAAATCTTCTACGCTAGCAATGCTAGCGCATTATAAGTACATGAAATATACATTAGGGTTAGGGCTACAAATCCCGTTAGACGGAATTTTATTCCGATGCTTAATTATCGAGATATTCTAAGGTGAACTTGCCGTCGACTTTTACAGTGAGACTAATCTGGTTGATGTATAACATACATCAAAGCATGTCGGATTACAAGGTATGATGTTATATAAGTCAAAATGCTACCAAATTAGAGTGCTTTTTACATCATCTTGAGCATCCATCATGTCCCCTGAAAGTCGCCATCACTCTCCCTGTCTCCCCTCCCCATCCCAGAGGTCTCCGGATCGCTGTCGTCAGCTCTCCCTTGAGGCGGCGACGCCATTCTGGCCTTTTTCTTGACTCTGATTGGTTGCCTTCGCGTAGGGGAGTGCTGCTCTTGCTGTCGACGAGGTGCCATAGGTGATGGGGTAATTATCTCTGATAGTCGACGAACTCGTCTTGGGCGAAGTGGTGTTGTAGGCTCAATTGGAGGTGCTGGTTCTGGTGATTCTGGCTCACCCAACCCCACTTGAGAGGGAGTCTCTTGCGCCCGAGCTGCTCTTACTACCGAACTTTGGCTGGGACTAGCAGCAGGGATTGCTCTTGTTCTTGCCTTTAGTCTGAGGGCCTGTTTCTTAGCTATCTTGTCCAGCCGCGCACGTAGGTTTGTCTCCTGCCTTCTCATGGTTCGAGTAAGTAAGCTCTCTTGAGATACAGCTGAATCATCTGAATCAACTACAATTGGCCTACGCTGAGCTTTCTTTTGCCGTTGATTCGTAGTCTTCTTAGTAAGAGGTTTCGCCTTGGGAGTTGAGTTTTTAATTAGTGCTCTCTTGCCTTTCTTCTTTTTTGGCCCTACTCCCATAGCTGCTAGCTGAGCTTCGCGAGCATCAAGCTCACGCTGTTTTTGCTCTAGAGCCAAGGCAATTCTGCGATTCTCCTATGCACCTTTTTATAGCTTATTAGCATTAGATGAAGGCTCAGAAATAACAGGAGCATCTTCTTCATCCGAGGGGACATCTTCAAGCTCTGAATCTGTAGGAGGCTTTGGCTCGTCACCTGATGCGTCCGAATTAGGGTCAACTTGACTTCCTCTCTCGAATTCGCTCTCTTTGGCCATATCACTCTCATTCCCACCTTCTTGAGCTCGCTGGCGCCGTTCATGCTCGACAGGCTGATTTCGACACTTGTTCTTGTAGTGGCCATATTGCTTGCAATCCCCACATTTTTTCTGAGCTCTTTTGACGTATTTGCCACGAAGCCTCTTGGTAACTGGTCTTCCTGCAAGTCTCTTCTTGAAAGGTGAAGCAATATGTGTATCTGGCTCCAAACCTTGAAGCAAGACAGGCTCAATGGGCCGCTCGTAGCACTTTCGATACGCCTTGCGTGAGTACTTCCAGGTGATATATGGGTTGCCATTGCCAGCTGAAGCGATAGGTTTTTTACTTATGTAAAGAATGGCTGCAATTGCGTGAGCACAGGGCGAATCGTACTTATACCACATAAAACAAGAACATTGGATGATTTGGCTGTTTTTTGTGTTTTCGCCATCGTTTGGGTGGCTTGGTAAGTCTACAATTTGAGAGTGCCGATTTGGTGTAGTTACTACAAACTTCTTTGCTGAGGACGGCTGAATAGTGCAACGGCGAGCATATTTGAGTCTTTCTTGATAGCCTTGAAAAGCAGCATTTGACAAGTATATATTGCCTTCGACTTGTCGAACTTGAGAGCGCTCTCAAAAGGTCTTCATCATCCAAAGGTTAATTTGCTCCAACATTTATAAGAGAAGCAGGTTTCGAATCTTATCCCATATCTCATTAACTAATTCAGTGATATTATTAGTGTTATGGCCATAACGTAATTTGTTGAAGTGATAAAATGTGAAGTTATCTAAACCGATATTTTTCACGTATTCTACAGCCGCAGGGACGCGTTTGTAAAGCTCATTTTTAGCGGCACGGCCAGCCTCGAGTGTGCGAGCTCTCGCCAGAGGCCAGAATAAGTTTCAAGCCTCAATTCCGTAGAGTTTGTGAATATTATCGGCAATGTGTTGATAGTAATAAGAATGGCCGGCTTTAGGGAAAACCCTTTCTACAGCACTTGTCAAACCTTTCGATTTGTCACTTATAAAAGTGAGCATGTCGCCGGTGTAAGGTTCAGTCCCCCAATCGTTAAAACCTAGAGAGGACCAGTCAAACTCTGAGCCAAAGCCAAATGCCTTCTTAAATTACTATAAAAACCAAGACCACCACTCTTTGTTCTTAATGAGGACTAGCGCCTATGCCATTGGTAAAACCTTATTATTACCATTAATGCCAATACACGTTAAAAGCGTCATTCCGTATCGAGATCGAGTGTGGGTGCCGTTTAGACCGAAGAATCAGCGGACACAGTGAAATGAGTATGTAATAATGGATTCTAAGGCAATGAACAGTGCTTGGAAGCGTTGGCGGCCATTGAGCATCTTCGGTCCCAGCGAAAGCTTGGTGTATGTCGATGGATTCATCAGTTCCAGCTTCTTAAGGTAGCTGGGAATCAGCTGAAAGCTCTCCCCTTTATTTCTATCCAACCTCTCCCTGACAAGCTCTTGGCCTCAATACATTGGCATGTAACCGACGTTCGGCATGTTATGGTAAACGTCAGCTCGGCCTTGCATATCCTTTACAGTAAGCCTCTTGTTTCTGGCGATATCTCTCTCAAACTTGTCTCTAATATACCAGCCGGCGTTGCGTTTCTTAAAGCCAAGGTGCGTACTCGTAGGACAAGTATGAGGCCGGTATGTAGTGACAGTTGCATGGCCGTGACGTTTGAGGTTTGATAACCTCACGTAAAACTTGCAAATATTAGGTCTCTTACAAGAGAGCACCATTCGGTCTGAATTAGAGGCTTTGCCAGTGGCCCAAGACTCTCCACGGTCCAAAAAGTAGGTCTTCACCCCGTGCTTTGCCTCCAGCCAATTATGCCACTTGTACTGCAATTTAGGGAGAATCTCTATCACATTTTCCTATTCATCATCACCTTGAGGAGGCATGATTTGTAATATATAAAAGATCATGCGATTATTAGCAGTGGTACTAAAAAGATCAAGGTAATAAGATGAAGGTAAAGAGAGTGAGATGTGTTCCCTTGAAAATGAGGGGTAAACAGCGGGGTCGCTTATTAAGCGAATCTGTCCCCATTGCAAACGCAACGACTATCTTTTGCAATTAATTAATCAACAAAACAGACGTTGCAGAGATATTCATTTAATTCAAATGATAGAGCTTAATTGATTTTGAAATTTTCCTTGCAAAATTATTCAAATTAAGCGAGAAATGCAAAAGTTGTGATGTGGGAAAGGTTTCGGCTGATTTCATGCGCCGACAGCGACGACCACCCATTCTCTACTCAACTTTAGCAATAACAGCAAAACCTTATAATTCCGGCTTTTGGGCAACATATCACTTCGATTTGATTGATATTTCATATGACTTATAAAGAAGACACTATACTAGCGTCTCTTATATGGCCCATTACTCAATGTGTGCGGATTTGGTAAGAAGACAAGAAAGTGTGCGGATTTGGTAATAAAAATTTGTAACTGTGCGGAAATGGTAAAAAACCGAATAAAATGTAGTCTCCACGTCGTCAGTCTCTTCAATTGCCCGGCATACGAAGCACTCTCTTACGCCTGGGGAGACCCTGCGCCAACGAGGTACGATATCCTGTTAAATGTGAAGACCTTTTCCGTTGCCAGGAATCTGAGTCGAGCATTACCCTGTCTGCGATCAACAACAGAGTCTCGTACCATATGGATTGACGCAATATGTATCGACCAGGCAAATCTTGAAGAACGAGGGAGTCAGGTCATGATCATGCGAAACATATTTAGTCGCGCCAATAGGGTGGTCGTTTGGCTGGGTGGCTACAGTGAACCCGACGACTTCTCGCCTCAAGGATTGCTCTGGGATTTGATGCAGAGGGAAAATCCGCTTGAGGTACCCAATCCGCCTGTAGGAACCCGTCAGGGCGCACTCGACGCACAGGACTGCATATTGCGCACTCAGTCATTGGCAAAAGCAGGACTGGTGGTTCGCCACTTTTCAGAACTTTTAGACGAGATCCCTTCCAAAGAGCGTATTGCCATCTCTCGTTTTCTAGCAAGGCCCTTCTTTCGACGCCTTTGGATCTTGCAAGAGATAGCCGTTGCCGCGGAAGTGATCGCCATGGTTGGAACTGTGCCGTTCAACTGGAACAGCCTGATTGCTGCAGCGATGTATATGAGGATTGGCGGCAGATATGGAGGCTACGCAGGTGTTGTTGGGACCATACAACAGCGAGTAATGCGAGCCAAACCTGAGCCTCCAAATCTGATGTTGGAATCGGTGCATATATGGGATGCAATGTACGGCGAGATGTTTGCTAAACAACAACACGTTGGGACAATGAGAATCCTTGAGCTCATCGAATACACTCGCGGATTCGGAACCAGCAATGAAAGAGACCGAATTGTTGCTCTTATCGGCATATGTAAGGAGCGAGACGTGCTCGACTTCCGTCCCGACTATTCTCAGACGCCAGATGAATTCTTCGTCAACTTCATGCGGACATATGTGCAAGTCCATCAACGCGAAGGATGGGATCCAATTCCGTACGACTCGGTACGGCATGCCATGAAAATGCTTTCTCATGATGCCAAGGGTATCGCCTGGAAATCAGGGTGCATTTCCAACTTCAATCACAAGGTGGAGGAGCAATTGAACCTTTTCATGTGGCAAGACCGCAAATTCTATCCGGACATCGTACTGTGCCCAACAGACTGTTCAGACCCTGACTGCCGACGCCCACACTACAAGCCTCCGGAGCCAGCCACCTATCGCCGTTCGAAGATGTTGTCGACCTGGAATGGTCTCAAGATGGTCGAGTTGCCCACTCAAGTTCTCAAGCAAACCGCCGGTTTTGGCTCCGTCTTTCCGATCCGGCGTAAAGCTCCCCAGATTGATGCGGTTCTAATGAAGGAAGTGCCGCGTGATATTCTTGCTCAGACGAGGGAGTATTGGGGAGTGTGGAAACAAATTCGTCATCCTCTTAGACGTCGCAGATTGGACAAACATTTGAAAAGGCGACTGCTCGGGCTCCCTATTGACACAACGTACTATTAGTTATGAGGTGATGACGGCCGAGGTCGTCTTGGTTTGCGTTAGAATATATCGTATTCGAGGATCTATCGCCTTAACATGCACCAAGTAGCAATCCGCGCGGGCGCAGAAAGCCGGCTGTATTAAATCATTCTAGCAGAGCGCCATCCCTAGTGCCGGCCTGGCCATCGATACCTTACTCCCTTGTGCCCATTGCTTCCATTACGCACGCACAATTATTTTTCATCACTAAATTTCGCTACGCCGATCAATTTCGAAGGCTTCGTGTAAGCCCAGAGCGGAATTTGTCGAAGTCTTGAGATGCAAAACGATACCCGACCCCCAATTAAAGCTGATAAGTACTTCTGAAGAAGCAATTATTACGGTGTTTGAGCCGAAAATATATAGCGCGATTAAAATATGTCGTGTGTGAAAAGTGGAAATAGAAGTAGAAATCCGAATCACAGATTACGTGGCAATACTTCTGGCCTCTTGCTTTGATGAATAAGTAATTATTATCTTGTCTATTAGTGTAGAAGCAAGCGCCGAGTTTTCAGATATATTGTTTACTTAATAAATGATCCCGAGACCATATCATGCCGCTATCTTCAATTATACACCCTCAAGTATGCTTCTGTCAAGTACAAACGATCCCAGAGGGTACGATACCATATACCATCTCCCCAACCTCACCCTTCCCTTCCAACATCAAATTTCACCCGCTCCATTTCACTGAGGAAATACTATTGGGGATTCCAATCTTCTCGCCAGCATCCCTCATCTCCAACCGCCATCATGAGCAGCACGCAAGCCGAATATCTTGTCTCCGAGTATCGTCTCTCCTCGACAGTTCCCGTCTAATTCAACCCTTAAGCAGTCGAATACATCCCACCATCTCGCGTATATCTCACCACTTTCACTAGAGCTGGATACTTCATACTCTCAGCTATCAACGGATTGTTGAGTTTGATTATCCCAAACTTGTACCTAGACAAATGAAGCTCTCCGCGCCAAGCTCCAATCTGATGTGAAGAGGGCAAAGATGGATCGTCAAATGGCAAAGAGACAAGTGGCACTTGTCAATGCGAAGAACGAGAGTCTGCGGAAGGAGATCGGGCAGCTTACGGATGATGCCGAAACTGATCGCATGTATACGGACGATCTGCATCGTCGATTCAAGGAGAAAACATGGGAGAACGAGAAACTGATTGCTGAGGCTAAATCTCTGCCAAGTCGACAACATACAAGCAAGCCACCAAGATCATGGAGCGAGAGAGAAAGACGAAGGAACTGGGAACAAAAGTGGGAAAGCTCGAGTTGGAGATGCAGTTGAGGGAGCCGTTGTTTCAGATTGGTGTTGATGTTCACACTCGGTACTTGGAGCAGGCTAAAGAATCGCTCTGGCACGTCAAGACTTGGGACAAGAGATCGGGGGACTACATACTTCAGAATTATGAATTCGATTCTGTAGCAATTGAGAGGGGCAATCAAGCGGCTCATAGCGGAAACAGGATGGCGGACGGTTCCCTGTTTGTTCTCGGCAAATTGTCACGACAATGGGCCACCAAGGATGTCGAGCACAAATTTGCGAAGAACAATTCGATTCACAGTCATTGGAGAAAGCCACTTGCCACCGAGTTTGATGGAAAGTCCTTCAGATATGGAGCTGAGACTTTGGAGCCGGAGCAATCGAACATCTTCGAGGATCGATATCATTACAGGCCTGCGGTATACGTTACCATGCCCACCAAGTTACTGGAGGTCATTGACTGTGAAGCTACAATAAGGACACTTAAGTCACTCAGTGATGGTCTTGACCGCCCACTTATCGAAAAGCAACAGGTTTTGAAGAATGTCAGTACCGTCGTAGACAAGTACCCCAAGCTACCTAAGGGAGAATTCGACACAGGTGTCGATGTCATTAGAAGAGTCGATCGGGTGAAGGCTTTGACAGAGATGATTGTCATCTATGACTAGAAGAAGAGCGGAAAGGCGAGTAGCGGAAGAACTTCAGGTCAGAATTCGCTCTCCGAATCGTGATTATTGTTTCTAACTTCGAGAAATAGGAACCGCATATTGATCTCATGGCATTTCCCCCGAATATGACGATCGAACATGACAGTGGTGGAAATACTGGGATGGCTGAATGGTTGAGCTGGAAAAAGCATGTACTGGATGACGGCGAGAGAGGTGGACTAACAAATGGCAAAGGCTCCCCTACACGGAAGGACCTGAAACCAAAACCCCCTTGCATATGAATCACGAAACTCAAATAGCTCACCAAGCCTTGCCCACTCGGACGGGACAAACCTTTGACTCATTCACAAGTCAGAAGGTTCGAATCCCCAAGTCTTTCTCTCCAGCTCTGCCACATCCTGCCAGATAAGTTCTACTCTTATCTCCCGCACTGGTTTAACAATACTAACATGCCTCTACCCAAAGGCAGCTCCCCTCTCTCTAGCCGTGTCAATAACTATACGCGTGACCTCTGATCAGCATAAATCTTATGTTCCATCCTCCGCTCCCCCATCCTCATGCAACACCGTTGCCACCCCATTAGAAACCGGAGGCATCACGCCGTCCTGGACTTCTAGAGAAATATGTAAGCGCTCAAAATGATAATACCAACGATATCCAAGTTTCAATCCGTCGGTAGGTAGCTTCGTGGCACTGCACTAAGTGCACTTTCATATTGTCCCTGACTAACCAGCGATTCACAGCGCACACCTTCGTCACATCCCAAGTACTCGTTGGAGCCTCGGCAAGGCAAACCACGCGTTTGGATTATAAGATGAATATTGAAAATCCCTCAAAGCGATAAGACCAGATCCAGACACGCACAGCCATTCCCTGCATTCCATTTACATCACCATCAGCACTCTCCAGGTTCCCCTTCCCCCGTCTCCCCTATCTCCTGCTCTGCCCCTCTCACCCTCAACCCAGCCATAAGCCCACACAGCTGCCCAAAGCTCTTAACCCCAACTGGTACAAGACAATTCTTGACATCGTTGTCTTCCAGCCAGCGAACAGTCCATTTCTCGTAGCCTTCTTCGCCGAGCCACCAGGGTGTTGTTTCTGGGGTCGTGGGTGCGAATGCTTCGTGTTTTTGGAGAGGAGGGGTTGAGGAGGAGTAGGAGGTTGTGGAGGAGTAGGATGAGGTGCGTGTTAGCGTTGGGGTCATTTTATTAGGCGATGTGGATGATTTACAGGTGGTGATTTGAGATTTGAATGAATGTGTGGATATGGATGTGCATCTGAGGCTTTTGTGCTCTGGTGGATGCTTCTCGGTCAGTGTCAAAGTTGGGAGACGATACAGTTTTTATACCTCGTTACAAACGGCGACGGACGGGCTGAATAATTGCAAGTGAAAAGTCGTTTATAACAGCAGAGTCATTGAAGATTGTTTAGATGCCTTTGTGAATGAACTCGTTATTTTGAATCCGAGGTAAGATATCTTCCACGAGACACTACTGCAGTTGAATGAAATGAGGTCAAATTCCTATGTCTGGCTCTTATAGCTTCGTCGAGTGGTAAATATATAACGTACGGAGTAGACTTCCGATTTTCAGAATCTAATTTCGACCATCACAGCTGGGAGTTTTTATCTAGCACTAAACTTGTAGGTCGTAAAGTACCACCAGGATTCCGAAAATTAACGATCCTTGACACAGTAGAGTCGTTTTCAGTGAAGCTCAAATTCCCATTAAAATGTCTCAAAAGACACCGAGGACATTTCTCCTACCTACAAGTAAACTCTCGCAATGGCTATGATATACTTTCCCCCAGCTCCCTTCCACGACAATGAACTACTTCCGCCCCTCTCCAGGCCAAGAGAACTTGTTAATTTCAGATGCAACTCTCAAAGCATCATAATGAGCCTTATCCATTTTCGCTTGATGTCTCTCAGGCTCCGTTCCTTTCTTTCTCTTCGGTGCGTTCTCCTCTGGAAGGACATCCTCGGGGACAATTAGGGGTGTAGATAAAATAGGTGGCGTTGAGTCTTGCCAAGCACCTGGCATTGCTGGTGCGTCCATGCCTGTCATGATCGGATCTTCTTCTTTGGGCTTTGGGAGGTCTTCTTTTGGACCTTCGAATGAGACTTTTTTCTTGGGGCCGTCGCTGCTTCTTTTGTCCCCTGTGGCCAGAGCTGGACGGACGGGTGGTGTTATAGGTTTAGCTGGGTCTTCTGTTGGGCTGTCCTTGCATGGTAGGAGTTGTGGAGATGTCACTGGGAATTGCGCTGGAACTTGCTGATCGTTCACTTCTGGAATTTGTAATGGAAATCCAGGACCGTTCTGAACAACGTTTTGTGATCGACGTCTTAGAGGTAGTGGTGGTGCTGGACTCGCCGACTCTGCGACTTCTTTCTCGACTTTAATCTCTTTTTGCTTGACTTCCTGGACTGGATACGCAAGAAGATTTGGTTTCTTCTGTAACTTCTTCGGTTGCTGATCTTTCTGCAGCAGAGCGTCTCCCGCCTGCTCAACCGCCTTGACAACCGCTTTCTCCTTCTCGGCTCTTTTGTGTTCTTCCTTCTTGGCCTTCGCCTCAATCAAAGCCTTCTTCTCTGCAAGATCTTTTCCCGCCTTCTGCTGGTTCCACTTTCTAATCTTCTCTGTCTCCGCCCACTTCGATCTAACCTGCTTTAACATTTCATTCACCGCAACCAACAGATCCATCCACTTAACCTCTTCATAAGAAGTGTAATGAGAGAGATTTGTGACTTCTTGGAGAAGTGGTTGGAGCTTCTGCGCTTGTTTCTGGAAATCGTTGTAGGGGTATTGTGCTCGTAGGGCTGTTTGTTGGGCGATATATTCGTCGACCATCTGGGCATCATTGCTTGTGAGAGTTTTGGTGAGTTGAGGCTTTATCTTGTCTTTGGGGTGCTGTTTGTTGTATTTTGTTATTAGGACGAGGAGCTCAAGCCTACCTGGGCCGCTGTATGGCATTTTGGGTATTTGAGGCTAGTAGAAAGCTGGGATCTGGAAAGGGTTATGGGGTCTTTACTTGGAAGCAGGTTTGATGTGCTGAGATATTTCGGTGGCATTAAATTCGTGGGAAGTGTGTTAAAGAGAGTTGAAACGAGAGTTTTTGAGGCTCTGAGTGTGGGGGTATGAATCAGCTACGGGGATGAGAGAACGGTCTGACTTGTTATTCACAGAAATGTCCATGTGGAATGAAATTCAGTCACCTAGAGTCAGGTGTAACTCACTAAATTCCCCCAGAGAAATCGATATTTGAACCCGCCTTTGATCCAAAAGTGGCCTCATGAGAGCGGAATGAAGACCATCTGGCTAGGAAAAAGACTTGTTGACTTCGGCTCACGGTTGATCATCGGCTGGAGCTCAAACACCACGTTGTCATGGGATCTCTATGTGGATAGTTTGAAGTGAAATCCGCGTCCAGGGCCATACACCCGAGATGTCAAACAGTGTATCTCGAGGATTAAAACTTCTATTGGAAGCGAGAGATATTGTATAGGGTCAGTTCAAATCATCCAGCAAAAATATTACTGGGTCAATTATTAAAGCGGAATTGGACGTTAGAATCATGCCAATTGTTGATTCAAGAATCTCTAGATTACCCAAAAGAAATATTCTGGATGGCGCTTACTCAATTTTCAAGTCTCTCGCGCGGCGTTGGTTGAATCGTTGCGCAGCTAGGCCATAAATCTCAACGAAGGAGCACAGGAACTTGATGAGCACAAATCAATTGCTTCCTAGCCTGGTTCTAAATCTATCGAAATCCCATCTCTATATTTCCCATTCAACCGGTTGGTTCTCACGTAGAGATACGATAAACGTTCCCCAATCTTTTTCTTTTGATGGTGTTTACCTATCGCTTCTTATCAAAGTAAACAAACAAAACTCCGCCAACTCGGCAGGCGCGTCTCAACCCCACAACCATCTCGCGCCATTCAAGACCCTCAGGGACTCACAAAAGCAAGACCGATCGAGCTTGGTATTCTGCGAAGCAGAGATCATTGATAAATTGCCAACATGTCTTACGTTACACCTCCAGACATTGGCCGCGTCCCAGGCTTTGTTGGTGCAACTGGTCCAAAGCTACCGAATACTAGTGTTTGGGTTTGGTTCTGCTGCAGCGTATGTATACCCATGATGTGACCACCTTCATTGAGTTCATAACTGAACTGAATTGTAGTGCTCGCATGCCAATCAACGTCCCCGAGAGACGGAAACCTACTCGCTCTGCAAAGCCTGCGAGCATGAGGTGAGCAGTTAAATTCTTCACCAGTCCTTCAACACCGAGGACATACGCATCCAGTGTCCACAGTAGGTTTGTATTTCTATATGCTAATGTTCTATCCTTCACAGCGGTGCCGAGACTGCAGCATCCGCTGGAAGAGCCGTACCATCTCCCAAGAATACCTCAAGCGCGCCTATGACCGTACCATGGCCTTCGCAAATGGCGTTTACACCCCGAATACGTATGATAAGCTAAAGCAAGAGGATGAGGATGAGGCTGCCAAACATGGTCTGGAGACGTCGTGGGGTAGACTTACTAGGGAGAAGAGAGAGGCGGCTGAGATGTATGCGTTGGCTGAGAGATTGGTTGAGGAGGAAGAGGCTGCTGAGAAGGCTAAGCGTGGAGGTGTCGCTTGTGTCGCAGGTGGAGTTGGAGGCATTGGAGGTGCTGGTATCGGAGGTATCGGTGGCAGTGGCTTGGAGAGTAGGGAGAGTGGTACCAGCGAAGAGAGTGTGAAGGGAGAGGTTGGCGATGTTGGTAGGATGGTTGAGAAGTTGGTTATTTGAAGAGCCAAGGGGCGGCGTGAGTACCGAATCTTTTCAATGAATGGTTGTGAGGCGCTATGGGCGACATTGCGTTGATTCATGGCAGGGGAAGCGCTTGGTTGATTCGTAAAGCGGGGATTTTGCCAATATGGCCATTCTGCAGGATGCATTGACAGAGGAGCAGAATCAAAAATCTGCGAATGTGCATTCTATGGTAGTGACATCTGAATAATGTTCCTCTCCTATTATCGGTGGCTCAACAAAAGCACTTGAATATATTTCGGAATTCCTTAAAGACGTTCTTTTCCGTATTCAATCGCTCTAAACAACATTCAACTCACCCAAAGGTGAACTCCCAAGAAAACGCCACCAGAGGCTCCAATAGCAAGAACACATATCCCCGATGTCAGCAGCCACTCCTTTCCAGCACGTGGAGAAGCCTCCAAAGTTCCCTAATACCATCTTCTGGCACTGGAAATGCTGCTACGTAAGTGCTCTATTGAACTAGACCTAGACCGATCAGGGATTGACATGATGCCAGTGCAGCTTCCCAACCGATATGCCAGAGACTGTGGAGGAGTATGGCTTGTGCAGCCTGTGCAGCAGGAAGAGGTGTAGGAGTTGTTGGATTATTTGGCAGCGGCCGAAGGTAGATACTTGGGTCTGACGGTGTAAGCTGTGTCGCGGGAATAGAGGCATGGAGTTCCAAGAAAAAATGGGGCGGACGCACGACATATTGGGGGAAGATAGAGGATTCAGCACCCTGCCAGAAGAGTTTGTATTCTCAAAACAAACGATGCTGCCGACCCCCTCTCGAATCAACAAACTGAGCGCATATTGAACCCATACGTAACGCTTCAAATTTGTACAGCCATAGTCTACCTATCTTATGCAACACAGCCCAAATCCAACCCAAGCCAGCTCCGAAACGCCCACCAATCCAAAATGTACATCATGAGTTGCTTGGTCCAGCTTCCTCATCTCCTGCCGTGTTTGGCCTCTCGACCTTTTGTCGTTTCCCTCTGAAGAGATCCCCTAATGTGTTGCTTAGACTCCTCGTTCGAGTCATGCGGTTTGAACCTCCTGATGCAGGGGAAGCGCTGATGTCTTCTTGCTGGTCACTGTATTTGAGTGGTGAGGTGCCAAGTTGGTCCTCGTCATCGGTCATGTTAGGATTCGATAATCTTTGAGAACCAGACTTGGTTCTCCTGAGCCCTAGCCGAGGCCGTTTGAAGCTCTTACTTCGTGGATCCATGCCACGCCGTAAAGAGTCTGCAACAACTACACTCAACCCACCAGACAACGGCGAAAGTAGAGGCCCAGGCAGCATCCGCGATATCGAGTGTCTCGCAGGTGTCATTGGCCGATCCGGCTGTGGTGGCGCGGGGGACTGCTGCTCACTCGGGTGGGTATGAGGATTACCCTGCGATGTTGTTCTTGTCAATGCATTCGACGCCTCGGCCGAGAGCTGAGCTTCTGAAGGTAGTACTGGCGAGGATAGTGTAGTTTGTAGCCCAGGGTGAGCTAAACGCTGCAGATGATTGTCGGTCGAAGGCTTCCATGGGTTATTGAGAAGAGGAGTTTCTTCCCGTGGGGCTGATGGAGTAACCCTGACCGATGGCTTGTATGATGAGTTGGAATACATCCGAGGAGTTCGTGGTCTCGCTGGTGGTTCCATGAAGCTGACATGTGAATCTCTTCGAGATGGTGAACCTTGGTCATCACCGGCTCCATCACCATTCTGAAAGACGCTCCCTTTCCTGATAGAATCCCGTCTTCGAGAGTCCTCCTGGGTCCTGGTATCTTCTTCGGTATGCTCCTGATCAATAAGAACAATTCGCTCCTCCCCTTCTTCATCCGATTCCTCCTCTTCCTCTTCCTCGTCACGTGGCGACCTTCCGCTCGTGATGAGAAACACGCCAAAGAAAGTCAGGAGACATCCTCCAATAAATTTGGAAACATTCTCGCTCGTCGCCTTCTCGAAATCCCGGTATAAAATCGCACTCCCAATAATTACAGATAAAGTGAACATAACAAATTGCACAGGAATGACTTGGGTTGAGTCAAATCGTTGGAGCGCCTTGTTGACATATTTGACTTGCATCACAGCTGTTGAAATCAGAACAGCCAAGAGAGCATACGTCACTGGAGTTGTCAGGGCTCTCCAAAGTGTTGAAGATAGCATTGATGCAACACCTTTGGTGGAGAGGGCAGTATACCCACCTGCCTATCGTTAGTAGTTGGCAGGACAAAGATGCTGGCTACTCACCAAACAGCCCTACAAGCCCCAGGTCAATCAAAATGGTTTTGTTCCCATACTTTGGGCTTGCCCATATCAACACTGCAATGAGACCTATGGTCACACCCAGATATATTTCAAACGCCGTAGTCGTTATAGCCCCCCAAATTTCGTGAGGACCGAGTTTCTTCTCCTCCGTCTTTGCACTTAGAACAACCGTCACAGCTCCTCCAACGGCAACCACCACTCCCCAGAAGTCCCTGTATCGGAATCGCTCCTTCAGCATGATAGGAGCAATTACACAGTTCGATATCAGAGCCACCACACCCAATGGAGACACAATAGATGCTGGCGCAAATCCATAAGCTAGAAAGTTCCCTGCTTCTCCAACTGTCATCAAAAGAATCCCTGCCCACCAGTATGGCGACTGCAGGTAACTAGAATGGTCTTCGTGGGAACAATCAGTTGAATCCGAGTTGAAAGAGGACGACAGAAGATTGTCCTCCTCACCACCATTCTCTCCATCGACTTCAGTGACATGTCCATTTCTTCCCGTGGTCCCATATCCCCCATTCGACTTGGAAATTTTCTTCAGCTTTTCTTTCCGGGCCATCCGCTCCTCGTGCAACCTTATGTGCGCATATCGTTGGATGTTGAGAGCAAACGATATCAGAATATTGCCTATTATCGCCGTGATGATTCCAATCAGGGAACTCCATCGTTGTAATTGCGAATCGCCTCCAAATAGTGATATTCCATCGTAGGGATTCTGCAGATTCGTGGCCTGAGACAGTTTCTCTGCAGGAAATACTGTCGTCGTTATAGGATCGAAGGTTGGGGTGGATAGAAACATTTCAGCGGGTTGTCGCAATGCGGCGTATCATCCCAATCGTGCCGCCCGGCAGGCCAACTCTTCAGAGTGTTGCGGTTGATGTCAATTGTACTGACATGGGGATATACTGAGACTGTGCGAATATTCAGTCGTCGCTGTTGTCGATAGTGAAGTGGCAGCGCCAGCGATGATTTCACTCAACTTGGCTGATAGCAGTCGTCATTTCAAGATTGTTAGATCCCGCCGCGTTTTATAGGATGCAGGGATTGCGATAGCATCGATACTGTAATTTGGCTCATAAATTTGGACCCCCAGTCAAAAAGTAACACTAATTAGAGGAATTTTACCGCATTTGGTGCCGTTTTACACGTTTACGCAACACCCCACCCTGCTAAATTTACTGGGCATTTATGTGGCATTGAGAATCACAACGGCATCTTTCACCACCTCACTTCAAACAACCAGAACAATGAGCGACGACGAGGAATACGAAGTCGAAGGACCTGAATTAGCGGAGGATGATCCCATGAGGGCATTCCTGCCTCAAGCTTTTGGGAAGAAATCCAAAGAGGCAGATGTTGCGGCGCAAATTGGGAGGACAAAGAGAGCTGTTGACAAGGCGCCAGCTACAACGCAAAGCTCTGAAGGAAATGGAGAAGGGCAGGAGAGGATCGCGCAAGAGCCGGCTTCCAAAGACTATGGATCCGACGACGACAACTCGGACGACGATTCAGACCAGTCCGACGACGATGACGAATACCCCGTGTCGCATGAGCTGGTGCTCAAAACACACGATCGCGCCGTAACTACTACTGCTGTAGACCCATCAGGAGGAAGAATGGTCACAGGATCGACCGATTGTACGTTAAAGCTTCACGACTTTGCGTCTATGACCCCTACGACTCTTCGAGCATTCAAAAGCGTCGATCCAAGTGCTTCAAAGACTTCCGCGAATTCAGAAACCCACCCTATAAATCATGTCGCATTCAATCCGTTATCTGGGGGGACGTTCCTATGTATCTCGGCACACCCGCAGGCAAAGATCATGAGCAGGGATGGAGATGTTCTGGCAGAGTTCCAGAAGGGAGATATGTACTTGAGGGATATGAACAATACGAAAGGGCATATTTCAGAAGTTACAACTGGTACCTGGAATCCAGTTGACAAGAACCTATGTGTGACAGCTGGAACGGACAGTACGCTACGGATATGGGATGTCAATCACAAGAGAAGCCAGAAGGAAGTGATTGTACACAAGTCGAGGGCTGCTGGGTCTGCTGGGAGGACGAGAATGACTGCAGTGGTGTGGGGAAGCCCGATGCAAGGAGGAAGCAATATTCTTGTCGCTGCTGCACTGGATGGAAGTCTAGTGATGTGGAGTGGAGATGGACCATTTTCAAGACCTACAGCAGAGATTCGGGAAGCACACAAGGCACATACGTGGACTGGAGGTGTTGATATCAGCAATGATGGGCGAATGGTTGTCACGAGAGGTGGAGACGATTTAATCAAGCTTTGGGATCTCCGGAAGTTCAAGACACCAGTTGTGACTGTCTCACATCCTTCCACTTCCGAGGTTTACGGTGTGACGAATATCAAGTACTCACCGACATCCTCAAGTATCATCACAGGTTCTGCATCTGGCCACCTCCACATTCTGAATCCAGGAAACCTGAAGCCAGAGCTTGTCACGCCTGTAACCTCTGGATCCCCTCTCATTACAGTCGAATGGCATCCCAAGCTCAACCAGATCATCACAGGTTCTGCCAATTCCGAAGTCCATGTCCTTTACAATCCAAATACTTCTGTTCGAGGTGCGGTTGATGTCATGTCTCGAGCACCCAAGAAACGCCATGTCGACGACGATCCGAACTTCACAACAGATCAGTCAACAGGTCTTTCAGGAGATAGTATTGTCAGTGCTGGTGGAGTTGTCACAAGTGCTGGTGCAACTTCATTCGCAGCTCGCCATCCAACAGTTGGCCTTACAGCCTCTGGACGATCAAGAGATCCGCGCAGACCGCAAATACCAATGGTCACTCCCTTCATGAAGAGCCAGCCAGATGAGAAACATATCAACGAGAGCATTTCCCTCAGTAGCATGAGAGACGAAGATCCTAGAGAGGCACTTCTGAAGTATGCGGAGTTAGCGAAGAAGGATCCGCTGTTTACAAATGCTTGGAAAGATACCCAGCCAGTGACGCAGTATGCTGATCTGAGTGATGAAGAAGAGGAAGAGGGGCCGGATAAAAAGAAAGCTCGGAGGGGTTAGGATTTGGCATTGTCTGAAAGGTTTGGAAGCAAGGCGTTTATGGACGACAGCATCGACCAAAAAGGCCATGCATAAGGCAACGGTCTGTAGTAATTATGTAAGTTATTGGTAAATGAAATACTCATGATATTTATTTCTCATCACCTTGCGAGGTAACAATGGCTTTATTCCTCTACTTGTAGTACTCATGGCTTCAAAAGCCATATATATATCCATAGTCCTTCCTTCACAGCCGCCCATTCATGCTTACGTCTGCGTTGGTGGCATCGTTCTATGTCTGAGCTACCATATCAATCCTCTTCTTATTGGCACCCCTCGCACCTGGGGAAGCCAACTACTTGACGGCCGATTGTGAAGCTATTTGTGCCCTTTTCTCCTTCCTTTAGTCTGGAGGGCGAATGGATTACATTTACGAATCTGCACTCTGCTAAGGCTACCTCGCCTCCCATCCCCACGATACAATTCTCAAATTTAACATCACCACGAAAACAACTTCGAACTTCAAATCTAGAAACCTCCAAACGCAATCTCTTTCTCAGCTCTCCTCGTACAGCTACAGCATATTGCCCTCCGCCAGCCTCTCGAGGCACAGAGGTTGCAACAATCTCTCGCCGTTGCTAATAACTCATTGTGGTACCACGGCTGCTGCTGGAGGATTGCGTGCCAACGGCTTCGCGGTGTTTACGCTGCCATTGGCAAACTACAGTCAGTAAATTCTTCATGATTTAATTGCGCCTTGCTAACCCTATCCAGTGCAATAGCTCTAGTTGGTCATCTTCGAGCGCGACCTCAATCACAAAAGTGAACTCCAGGCCAATGAAAAGTCCCCACCATACCACCTCAATCAGCTGCACATATTTGAGCCTCGGGGAGTCATCAAATCAAATTCGAAAGCCTCCTAAAACTCACCCATCCCCCGCTCTCGAATCCGAATGCGAGACTCCAATCCACAATGGCAGACTCGATCGCAGATCAGAGTCCTGCTACTCCACCGGCAACTCCACCAGCGAATCCCAGCAATGGTGTTTCCAAAGTCCTCGCTGTCATTAAAAAGTCTCAATTGAACGGCACCGAGGTCCGCAATACCGTGTTCATATCTTGCAATCTCAAGCACATGTACCTACGTGGCTGCACCATCTCTTTATCGACCCTGGATGATTGCAAGCTGTCCAACTGTGCTATCGGAGTGCGATCTAGTCAACACGGTTTTGCATGAGACGAAATTTGCGAAGCTCTCGATGGAGAACTGCAGGGTCACTACCAGTCCCTTGTCTATTCGCAGATTCTGTCCTGAGCTCCGGAAGTTGGTCTTTGAGCGCTGTGTCCACACCCGTGACAACACGAGTCCGGTTCTTTTGGTTGCCTTGCGTGGAAATCCAGAGTTTTATTACGAAGCATTGGAGTGCTTCTACAGACAAAACAGGTTCCGTTTAAAACTAGCAAACCTCTCCGACTACGAGAGGATGTCGAAAAAGGCCTCGGGAGCCATTCGACATTTAAAAATCGAGTACGTTGCTAATTACGCCTTGAAGGCTTGACTGGGAAATCTAACTAATATACAGCTTTTCCCAAGTTGATCAGCCTTTGCCGGCTACGTTACCAAGTCTCTTCCACGAATGCTTCAAGGTAGAGCCACTTTTGATGGCGGTACCCGCTCAGGGCGAGCTATTTCTATGGGCAAAGTACGCTGTAGAAACATTTCCAAACCTACAAGCCATTCGCCTTAGTATATCAATGACGCATGTTCAGGGGACTAGTCGACGTACCGTTCGGCTCAGAGCAGGTTCTGATGTTCTCAGCCAGAATCTGAGGATTGAAGGCCGAATCCATCGTGTTACCACGTCAAATTGGGAGATATGCTTCTGGGAGGCCGCTCGAGGACAGACACTCAAGTAGCACGACTTGTAATCGGTTCAGGGACAAAGATGGCAACATGAGATAGACCGTCGCGAGGTGCTCATCTTGGGCCACAACCCATGGGTGTATGAATGGTATTGGGTGTTCTGGAAAGCCTCCCCCAATGCAATCATAATCACCATCGGCGCTAGTTGATCGTGCTCCTGTTAGCATTTTGCTTGAGCGGTGCAATCATTCGAGACAGAGAGGTTGTGGGCTTGAGGATCATTTTTCGAGCAAATTGACGATTGCGTGAAGTCATTTGCTCCACGATATTTTTTCTTCGGTCTGCCAGATAAATGTAACAAGTAAAACGCTAGACGAAGTTTACGTTTCAGTGTATCCCCTCCAGAACGGTGATCTCGTACCTTGAAACTATGGAAATTGCGCCTAGATCATCTTCGAATGACCGAGAGTGTGAAGCATCCAACGCTTGGCAGCTTCTGGATTAACCGAGATTATTGACTTTGAAAATATTGATATCATGTCAGCCTAAATTGACATCATCAGCGGAGCCACCGGGCACATTGGATTCAAACCCCCCCTTGCTCTCCTGGAAGCTAGGCACCGGGTCCGAGCTGCTGTACGCTCCAAAGCCAAATCCAGGAGATTCTCCAAACGAAGTCCATCCAAGCCTCGAGTCCCACTTTGAACCTCAAGTTCCTCAAAGTCCCAGACCTCACGGTCGAAGGAACATACACAGAAGCCATCAGAGGTGTGACATATATCCTACACCTCACCTCTCCAATGCCACCAGCATCTGACGAACCCTCAGATTGAGAGACAACTTTGAACAAGCAAACAGTCGCAGGCACAGTGAACATTCACAAAGCCGCAACTCTGGAGCCAGGGATCAAGCGAGTCGTCATCACTTCAACTACTACCGCGTTGTTCGAAACCAAGTATCTTTTCGAAGATAACACGCCACTTGGAAAAGGTTGGAACGAGAAATCCAGAACCGAGCCAATCTATAATCAGATCAATTATCCAAAATTGTGTCAATCGCCATAATATTTCCTTGATCAGTGATCGATAAATACCTACCAAGGTGTTGTGGTGCAGCATGTTCGGGTGCTGTAAGCGAAGGCTTAAACGCCGATAGACTGCCTGTGAATTCCGATTTCATTGGTGACTATTGATGTCCTCACATATCTTTGCGGTTTATGACTTTGAGATTGATCGTTGCGAGTGCACGCAAATCGAGGTGCTGATGACTTCATGTTCACGTGGTATCACAACCTTCAATGTTTCGGAATTGCTGTGCCCATTCGCGAATGAGTAGAATTCAAGCTTTTGACCCCATTCTATACAACCTCAGCATTTATCGAGACTAAGATATGTAGAAAAGGCATCCCTTCCATGTCACCACTCAGCTCCCAAGGTTTGTAAACCCCCCAGGCTCGAAGGAAAATCTCACGAGTGGAAGCTCTACTATGGCAGCCTCATCCCACGGACGAACAATGAAATTAGCCGAATCTGTGACATCAGGATTTCCCATAGCATCTAGCTTCTCGTTCACCATCTCAGAATTCAGTCCACCAGGAATTATTTCGTACTTTGATGGTGTAAGCTTTCTCGAATCAAGCCACTTTGGTAAGTTCTCCCAGAATCTGTGGCCGAATGAGCCGGTCTCATGCGCATCGATGTAAAGACCACACATTATACTACACCTAGGAGTGCCGTGTGAACGGTTCACCCTGCTGTAATCAATGTACCGCGCAAAAGGACCGATAATTTTCCCATGTGTAGTTGTGTCAAGTAATGAAGCAGCAAGGGTAACATCCCAATTAGTGGTGTCAACGATACGACACAATGAAGATCCCCCTGCGACAGCATGTATAGTCGATTTTGCTTTTTGAATATCCTCGGTGGTTTTCAGACTTTCGATATCTAGTAGGTGTGTTGCACCAAAGGCTTTCATTGTCTCAAAACTCTGAATCTGTCCAATAGCGATGATAGTTTGAATGTTGGCCATCGACGCAAACTGCACGGCTAATCGACCGAGGTTATTGTCGGCCCCAATGATGGCGATCACTTTCTGAGTTTGAGGTATGTTTTCAGAGATGCAAACAGATGGAATGTTGAAAGCTAGCGCCGATGGGTGGAAGAGGTAGAAGTAAGCTACAAAAGCCAGGCTTGGGAGCGTAGCAGCCTCGTTGTCGGTGATATGGTCCGGAATACGAGCCGAATAATCCAAGTCGAGTAGTGCAACTTCCTGTGGTGATCCTGAATCGAAACATGCCCAGGATTGTCCGAAAATGCGGGTTCCTTGTTGAAGCACGAGGGTTGAACTTGGAGGCTTGTTCCTTTTTTGGAGAACTAGCCCTGCGATGTCGTTGCCCAACACAGACCGATCTTGACGAGGATTAATCGAATCTCGCCGTTTCTGGTCAATGGGATGGACTTTGCAGTTGTTAGAAAGTATCAGGAGATTGGAAGGTGGCATCACTCACATCCAGCAGACAAAACCTTGACCATGGCTTCTTGCCGATTCCCAAATAATGAAGCTGCACGTATAATTGTTTGAGCCTGAAGACCATTACCGAATGAGCAGATAGCATGGCTGTACAAAAGTTTATGGCCGGTAAAGCCTGGCCCATGCGAGAGTGTAGAGACATTGTTCGGCTGTGCTGTGTCTACTGATCCGTCGCCATTACTACGCTTCTCGTGTTGCGGTGCTTGATGCTCGTCTGGATCCTCACTCGCTCGCATCTGGCTCGCAACTCTGGACCCTGAACTCCTATTGATAGTCTTTTGCTTGAGTTTTGTGCTTTTCTGTGGCATTTTGGTGGGAGATTATGTCGTAACGAGCGATGTAATATCGATACCGACGACGTTGATTGATGTTTTGATAGTGAGACATGTTCTGGACGGGTGAGAGAATCGGTGATATGGATTAAAACCCCTAGGATGGGCCAAGGAAGGAAAAAGGGGAACAAGGCAATAGCTCCTTGCTCTCCCGGTCGGCCGTTGATACTGAGGAAGGAATGGCTGAGGAGTCCGAGAGCATCTTTGTGACAAGATTAACAGAGAAGGAAGTTGAACAAAGTATTACCCGACATATCTTTTGAGATGGATTAAAGGGACAAACGTATAATAACTGTGCACTGGCTGGCCCAGAATCGGGCAATTGACAACATCCCGTAACTAGGAAAGGAGAATGAGAAGGCCAAGCAAGCTCCTTATCCGCATCGACATTCAACAATAACCTTCGACTTACTGTAGCAAGTAAGCAGCAGCGTATCCGCCACTGACTTGCGGCTGTAACCAACTCTTAGACAACGAAACGAGATTAGAAATACAAGGAAACAAACAAATGGGAACGCAGCAAAGTTATCTCAATTTTTTCCATCGTCCAAAACTCTTCGGTGCAAAGGAACTATTGCATGTGCCACAGTTCAATCAGAGTTTCGACGCCCTCAACTTCAAACTATCCGTCCTCCTCCCCTCATCATCCTGCTCAGCAACTTCCAGCACCGGAAACTCAGCTGGCATGATCCGTCTCGGGACAGCGCCCTCCACAACAGAATACTTAGAGAAGTCCTTGATACCACAGTACTTTCTCAGATAATCCTCATCTAGCTCCAACAAGCCGTTGACTTGAGCAGCAGGAGCTTTCAGCATTGCAAGAATGGCATCCGAGTAGATGGTCGCCTTTCTCAGATCCCTGATGGCGTTGGGATCAATCTTTGTGATCTGACCCGTAGCGCCAGATTGGATAGACTATTCTCAATAAGCAATTCGGTCTTTGACAGATTTGGTAAGGAGTGATACGCACAGAGGCAGGCCAGATACTCGTAATAGCCATGTCTTTCTTCCCCTCCCTCCCCCAATCCATAGCCAACCCCTTGGTCAAAACAGACATCCCGACCTTCCCAATAGCATACGCTGTCTTTCCCCTAAAGAAGCGCGAGTATATCGGCGGACTAACGACAATAACCCGTCCCTTCCACCCGTTATTCTTGAAATGCGGCAGGGCGGCTTGGACTGTTCCGTATAGACCCTCGGGGTTGACACGCTGCATGAGCTGGAAGCGTTTCATGGGGGAGTTCTCGACTGATGCCCACCAAATAGCCCCAGAGTTGTACACAAGAACGTCTAGATGTCCGTAGATCTGCCCCTCATATCAGCTTCCATCCTGTCCAGCAAAGTGCAAGGAGTCCTACCTTCACAGTCTCATCGACAAGCTTCTGTACACTGGCATAATCCCGTACATCTACTGCAATGGCTGTTGCTTGTCCGCCCGCCTCCCTGATCTCTCGCTCGACGGTACTGATGGTCGATTGTTGCGAGTTTGGGTCCGGAGGGAAGGGCTTCACGGTCGAGGCGTCACTCGTGGATTTCGCTGCTACGACAACTGTGGACTTCAATCAGCAGCTGTCAAGCTCCAGATGAATTCCAGGAAGAATAATATACCAGTATATCCATTCTTCGCCAAATCAATAGCGACCTGTCTGCCAATACCGCGCGAAGCTCCTACCACAAGAGCTACCTGTTGATCCTTTGGAGCCATGCTTCTGTATCTCGCTTGCGCCTGAAGATTTTGTTTTCAAGAGTTGTAAAGAACTGTACGGTGATACTCCGAGAAGCCAATTGATGGAATGGCCATTGTTGGAGCGGTGATATACCACTGTACCGCGTCTGACATTCCGGTTGTAGAAGTTAAGGTTGGATCAGTAAACGCGATGCTCAGATTCAGAGCCGAGGCATGTTTTTGGACCCCTGTATTGTGAAGGTAATGGGACTCGCCAGTGACATGAAGCTTGCTCTCATTTTCAACATCGCGTTGATTTAAGGGATTGTATTAGAAAGTGTCAGCTTGTCAAGTTTTAACTTTTGACGTGAAATATTTATGCAAGTCACTTCTTTATTTCAAAACAATTGGATTACCGACTATCCATGAAACGCTTCTTTGGAGTCTTAGGTCTCTACCATTGCAATGGGCGGTCATATTGGTTGTTATCTTGATATCTGTATGTTTCTACTCTTCTTACATATATCCCTTTATTTTCCGTAGTCCGAAGGAATTTGGCTTTAAATAAAACGACGGCATTGAATACACTTTTCTAATGGCGTTCCCAGCTTCTTCCTACAGCTATCTAGCACTTACCTACCTCTTCAAGAACCGCCATCATCTTTCCACATATGATATAACGATCGAGTAAGTGATGCACCCATTTCACTTCTCTTTTCTCCACTTCTTGTACGCACGTATCTAATGGACCCCAGATTCCACCCCATATTCTTACATGGAGTAACCGTCGGCAGCGGTAATGCACTCACTCCCCTCATCGGCTATCAACTAATCACTAATCACCCCAACCTCAGGAAACACACCATCGTGGACTGTCCCTGCGAAAGGAAAGCATGGCGTCTTCGATGCATCTCGTTCAAAGAAGTACCACGGCTTGGAAGAGATGTCCGTCCCTGACTTCTTCCCACCTTGGACACTCCTTGTAATCGTCCCTATCCCTATCTCATCAAGTCACACAATCCCCTTCATCTACACCACAATACACTCCGCTAAACTAGACTACACCACTAACAAACCAAGCCCATGCGCGCACTCTGCTATATAAAAGCCCACTTCTCACCCTCAACCTACGAATCGACCTTCCAACTATTCTTCTACGCCCTCTGGGTTTCACACATGAACATAACTCTCCCGGCTCCCTTAACCGATCTCTTGACATCCACATCCCTCTTCACTCCCAAAGAAATCTCTTCCATACTCTCGGCAGCTAGTACGCAAAAATGGAAGGACAAATTAGCAGCCAACACGCAGAAAGTACTTGATCAAGGTGCCTTCGGAGCGCCATGGATGTGGGTTCGGAATGAGAAAGGGGAGGAGGAACCGTTCTTTGGGAGTGATAGGTTTCATTTCATGTGGACATTTCTTGGGGTTGAGTGGAGGGATGTGGAGATTGTACCGAGAGGAAAGGAGGGAAGGGAATTTAAGGCGAAGTTGTGAGGATGTAAGGAGGGAGGTAGATGGGGATTTTGATGTTGACTCCAAGTGTTAAGCGAGCGGAAAGGGGGTTCTCAGCTAAACTATCAAACTACTAAGGCATGCTTTTGATCTCCAATTATCTCCCTTAACTCTCTCGGAATATCAGCCATTCATGTTGGTGGTTTTCTTGCCTACAACTTCAAATCCTTCTTCATAACCTCCAAACTCTCCCCTTCCCTACTATCCACACCCTCGTTGACAACCCTCTCAACCTCACTTCCCAAATCCGCATCTCCACCAAGTAAATCAAACCATCCCCTCGCCCCATCCTTCTCCAACAACCTAGCCGCAACCTCCGCCACATCGCCCCTCGTGACTTGACCCCTCGCAGGCGTCTTCCCAAGCACGATCCTCCCGCTCTCAGGATCATCACTCAAATTCCCCGGCCTGAGCACAATGTACCCAAACCCTTTCTTCTCCTCGCCAAGAACAGTGATGGCTTCGTCGGCGGCGAGTTTGGCCTTGTAATAATCTGGCATCATCTCCTCGTTGACTTTTCGGACTGTGGACCAGGAATTCTCATCCCACCATGAGGCACGGGAGCGTCGGCATGAGAGCGCAGAAACGAGGAGGAACTTTTGGATTGTTGGAGAGGCGAGAGAAGAGCGGATGAAATAAGTGCATGTATCGCGGTCAATAGCATACGTTCGTTCTTTACCGCCTTTGCCTCCAGCGCCTGGGTCCGTAAAATCAGTGCCATCTCTTACATATTCACAGGACCTCCCCCTTAAGACATGACTCAAAAACACAACTTGTAATGAACCAATTTGCCGATGAAGGACGGAATATAGCTAACGTACCAGCACTCCAAACAACCCAATCCGGCTTCGTCTTCTCCAAGATAGCACTTGCATCCCCCACACTCTTCACATCCTCCAAGCTCTCGATCAGCACTTCGATCTTCCCCGGCCCTTTCTTGCCTGCTTCTAAGATGGCGTTCTTCTGGTCTGGATTTCTGATCACGGAAATGACATCCCAGGATCGACTGATTAGCTTTGGGGTCAGCAAGAGAGAGACCTTGCCGTGGCCGCCAAGGAGGAGGATGCGTGGGTTGGTCATTGTTGAATGTTTTGGTTTTGGGTGTTTAGGAGATGAGCTGAAACTGAGCTCGAGAAAGGTCCCTGGTATCTTCGGGGATGTTAGGTTTGTAGAATTGTCAAAATCCAACAATATTTGAAAGGTGATCTGAGGTTTATAAACAAGAAATGAGGGGTCAAACCAGGATGAGCTTACTTGACAACAACCCCGCCCCCACCTGTGCATTACATCGTCTTACGACACCTCGTACCTCGTACTGCAATATTTCTTGGCTTCGAATTCGTAAGAAAACTCTACATGTTTCAACATTGGCAGTCTTGAGCCTCAGGATTCGGTAATTTCGGCGGTTTCAAAACTGCGAAGTCTTTCAACTGATTTGTGTGGATTTCGAGGCGATTGGGATTTGGTTTCAGTTAGCTTAGAAAATTGCTTGTGTTTGATTTTCTTCCTATGCGTGAGCGAAAAACGATAGCTACTTTTTCTCTTTGAATCATTATGAGTGCAGAAAAGTCTATGAATAGGACTGGCTTCAATTCCGCTGATTCTGAAATTCTCTGCTGCAAAATCAGCTGCTAATTTCGGATCTGCTTGAGCATGCAAACTCCTTCATTTCTCCGTGCCTCAAGTCTGATGCTAGATTCTGAATTTTTGATGTGCATCTCAATTATTATGAGATATTTAGTCTTTGCAGATTTTATCTGCTGCATATCCCTCCCCCCTTTCGTATTCTCGTCTCTACTCAGATGAAGCTGGTGGTGGCACCTCCCCCTCTTGTCATACCGTGCACAAGTACAGCCACCAGTACTTCTGTATCGCCGAGCTGACGCTCCTCCCCTTTCACTCTATAAAAAACATCGGATTCTCTCTCTACCTCAATTTCAATTTTCTCACTTTCAACTATTCCACCCAAAGATCTGTTAATCAAATCTCCATTTAGGCTGGAAGATGGGACAGCAAACCGGGAAAGTCACCAGCGAGACGGACCCCCATCCTGATACAACAAACGCCAGTCATAACGACAACATCAAAACCTTGTATAGTCTCGATCACATCCTTTATAAACGAACTGTTGCTGATACGTCCGACAGGAGATTGCCATACGGAATTCGACCAGACAATTATGAGGAATTTGGCTTCCCTTATCTTCCCATAGAGGATGGCCCTCACGACGACAAACTCATCGTCATTCGTCGTGATTCTCCGCACGTAACAGCCAAGGGCCGTGGCCTCATATCTCTTCAGAAATTGAGAAATTCTCAACTTTGTGCCGTTTGCAAAGGGATCGAGGTCCTGGGACTCGACTGTCATTTCGAGCTCGTCCACTTGCCCGTCTCAAAGCTGCGTGATAATTCTACAACATGTGTTCTCTGTTCGCTGCTATATTCCGCTCTTCGACAATCATACTATACGAACCCGTCTGCTGCGAAGTTTTGGTTGGAGAATAAAACGTCTACTGCTTCCGACCAGATTTCTGAGGTGATCAGCACCAATGAGAATACTCGTCGAAATTCTGCATACACATCTATTCTTACCTGGCCTAAAATTGACGAAACATCTTTTCATGTGTTTTTGGGATATGAAGGAACGGATACTGGCAGTTGCATCTTCCGCATCTTCAAGCAGCCCAGTAAGTTGTTTATGATTTCGCTTTTTACAGTTTGTTGATTATGTTCAACCCAGTTCCACAGTTAGCCATCCCACCATACGCCACTTCAAGGGCAACGATAACGAAGCGCAAATTCGAAGCAATCTATTACTGGCTAGCAGAAGATGTAAAGAATCTTGGAAACCTGGTCATAGACTTCGAAGGAAGCGAGGGTCTTCCTACACGCCTCATTGACGTCGGCACTGAAGAAGAAGCTGAAGCCTGTTGCTCAACTGGAAACCATGACGAAGGAACATTACGTCTCATCTACACGAAAGATGCGAAACTTGGTCACATTCCACTCCCAGCCAATGGGCTATGGGAGTTAGACGGTTTCCTGAACCCCAACTGGATTTACTACGCTGCCTTGAGTCATCGATGGGGAAAGTCCACAGAGGTGTCTTCCACTACCAAACAAAACATCCAGAGTCGATTCAATGGTATAGCATACTCTGACCTGTGCGGGACATTTCAAGACGCCATAATTGTAGCTCGCCAATTAAGGATCAGGTACCTGTGGATCGACAGTCTTTGTATCATTCAAGACGACAAAGATGACTGGAGAAGAGAGTCGGCAGTTATGGGTGATGTTTATTACAAGTCCTTCGTCACATTCTTTGCTCACTCATACGCCGACGAACCAAGCAACAGCTCATATCCAATCCCATCCCCGAAGAATGGCTTGAATATCGATTCTAATGACGAGATCAGAACGAAAGATCAACTCGAAGAAGATGGCGGGAGTGGATTTCTGGAATCTGCACTCTGCATGGAGCAGGATCGTTCAGTATTTCTTGGTTCCACAACACCCACACCCGGCGAAGAAGAGATCTCTCTATACGCCAGAATAAGCCGCATTTTCGAAGACGATATCCAGAACAGCAGTCTAACAAGACGAGCATGGATCGTCCAGGAACGTCTCTTGTCACCACGAATAATCCACTTCTTCCCATCCCAACTATACTACGAAAGCTACTGGAATAGCCACGTTCGAGCAGAAGACACAACAATGCCACCCACCTTCGACAAATTCCGTGAATGCATCTCCAACACCCAAACTTGGTACGGAGCAACCCCAGACATGTGGTTCAAAGTCGTAGAGCGATTCTGCTCTTGCCACTTAACTCAAGGCAGCGACAAACTCCTCGCGATTGGAGGCATAGCACAGAAATTCCACAACGAGAGCCAAGCCCCTTACTGGGCGGGTTTATTCGCAGACCGTGCCGCAAAAGGTCTTCTCTGGATTCGTCGCGGACCAAAACTGGTTCGTGTGCAAGGCCGCGCGCCTTCGTGGTCGTGGGCTTCTGTTGATGGCCCGATTCGATATTCTGATGTTTTGACGGAGCGGCCATTTAAAATTCTGCCGGAGGTCATGATTGATTATAGCTTGACTAATCCTCTTGATGAGCCGAAACATCTTAATGGATTCGATAATGTCTTCTTCCTACTCGGGCGTGGGTTTATGAGAAATATCTCCATCAGCTCGGAATACTCCAGTTTCAAAGATATTGTCGGGTATAGTCCGGTCCCAAATAAACTCCCGTTTGAGCTTGACATCGACGACACGTACAGAAATCTTCTCGATGACCAAGGTACCGCCATAGGTTGGGTAGCTCTCGATGAAGACCACGGAGACAACCTACCCAACTTGAAGCTAAACTACACCTCCCTCATCGTCGCCTCAGAAGAAGCCTGGGTCAAGAACCCCCCAGCAACCCTCCACGATTCTCACAACCTTCCTCTTTACAGAACTCATCCCCCATCCCACGAATTCGCCGCCTTCGCCACAACGAACGAATGTACAGCCGAGTACACCCGTCTCAACTCCGACGACGAGATCTTACCTGAATCCAAGATCTCTCGCTCGGTGGGCAAGATGGTATTGCACAAGACGTATTGGGTGTTGATTCTTAGGCCGGAGAATGCGCCGCTGGATGTTTATACGCCCGCTGAGGAGCGTGATGAGTTGGTGGTTTGGAAGAGGGTGGGGATGGGGTTGGTTTTTGAGAAGAGTTGGGTGAGGCAGAGGGATCGGAGGGAGTTTTATTTTGGATAGGGGAGGGGAGGGGGAGGCCAAAGTATGGTTGGGCTTGAGGGAGTGAAGTGTTTGTTGGGAGATGGAGTGAAGAGGAAGCACATCTCAGAAGCTTGTCCTTTGCTTGAGACATTGGCACATTTGACTTTTTCGAAACTTGCCAGTCATCAAGCCATCATCTTGACGAAACTCAATCAGTTCATAGTTCAGCTCCCGCAAGTGTACCTCGCATTAATACCGAAATGTGGCGCCTGGTGGTGTCGCTGGAGTTCTAGCAGGCAGATTGAGAATCAAACAGGATCAAACAGGTAGAATGGTAGGGTCCAGGCAATGCATTTCGTATCTATTCCATAATGTACAATAACAACAGACAAGCGACAGCCAGCCAAACCCATCGAAACTCCTCCAAATCAATGAACTCGACTAGGTACGCCAACCAGGTAAACTCCGATCCGATCGATCGCATCCCAGAGACCTCCAAATGCCTCCTTTCAATTCCTACGTCCCTCAACCCCACCGACCCACCCCTTTTTTCTTTGTCCTTGAGAGTAAACATTCCCGCTTCCTAGAGCCGGCCCAAAAGAATTATTCTCAACTCAACGCAAAAGTAAGTGCAACTATCTATTGTTGTAATGGAAAGCTCCAAAGGCACCCGTGGCGCCTGGTGTTTGAGGTCCCATTATGCCCCCGTTGCTGTTGTGACCTGGCGTGCTGGCGAGTCCGGCATTGCCCGTGTTTGGCGTGCTTGGTGCTCCATTGGTGTAGCCGTTTTGACCAGGCGTGACGTTCTCTTGATGGTGGTATGAGGGTGCCGAGTGAATGTGTGCGTTTGCGATCTGGTATTCTGGGAAACCAAGACCCCATACCTTTCCGAGATGTTCGTCGCTGAGCTCGCCATTGAAGATACGTTCCCTCATCTTGAAGAAGACCTTGCCTGTCAGCAGCGAGTCGGAACCGGCTTGATGGGCGACGCCTTGTCTCTTGATCTTCAGGGTTTCAGCCAGATTCTCCAGCCCGGACTTCTGCTCGAACTTTTGCAGCACTTCGGAACCATTTGGATCCAAAGGTGTAATATGTCCCATGGCGTGTTGTCTGATGGCGAATTTCATGAGAAATTTGATGTCATATATGCTTGGGAAGAACTTCTTCATGTACCTATCGAATTCGAACTCGTCGTCAGGGAGCGGTTCGATCATGAGCAGCTTTGTGAGATAACCGAAATCGTAGCCGCCATGGAATGATATCCAATGCACATCATCCTCACAAACGAGACCGGAGCTCATGAGAAGGGATCCGAAATCACCTGGCTCGATTCCTTCAGTATTGAGTCTTGGGAAGTCCACTCCCGCTATCCTCAAAGCTTCGATCGACACTTCAGAGTACATGTCCTCTTCAAGGGAAAACTTGAAATTGAACTGCCACGTTGTGGGTATTTGTATAATAGCATTGGCAAACTTCCTCGTCTCATCCTGTGTTGTATCGAGACCCAAGTCCGCCGCAGATATCGTCGGTGGTGGGGACTCTCCGTCTTCCGTGAAGATTGTTATTCCGAGCTGGAGGATTTTGAGTAGGTCGACATTGCATCGCAGACACTGGTAATGGTAATCACTCTTGCCGTTGAAAGCACCCATTGGCCGCGCGACAAGTCCAGGAAATTCAGTATCCTGACATCATGTCAGATCATTCTTATACCTTTCTCTCAACCTCCAATCTTACCATTGCAATGTATGGGAACTTATCCACAAGACACCGTAGTATAGCCATCTCTTCCTTCAAGTTCCCAGTCCACACGTCTCGTATCCTGTTCTTGTTCCCTGCAGCTCTAACTTGGTGATCCATCCCATTATGTCCTTGATTATTGGCATTCGCAAACCCCATCTGCGCAGCTTGGCTGGCCAACCCAGTCCCCCCAGGCATACCTAGCCCGGCTCCTCCAAAGCCCCCAGAGAGACTCAAAGCATTGCCGTTCATGGAGAAGGGGTTGCTCATAGAATTCGCGTTCATGAACCCCGGGTTGGATGCGAGGGAGGGCGGCGGTAGGCCAGCAGCATGTGCCTGGGAGTGTGAAGGGTACTGCTGGTAATGGGAGGCCATACTATTGGGTGCGCCGCCGAAGCGCTGCATGGGTGGAGGCATTTTGATTCTCTGTGCTATGTATGCTAGTCCAGAAGAGTTGAGGGAGGTGTACGGTTTTCATGGGCGCAGCGTGACGCGCAGAACCTGGGGGAGATAGTTGGGAGAACTGCAGCAGGCGAATAGAGCTCTAGATATCACGATGGCGAGTGTCAGGGAGGAAGGATGGTCGTGGTTCTGGTGGGTATTGCCGCTGGGGTGGTGGTGGTTTGTGAGGTTGTTGATGGATGGACAACAGTTCAGAGCGACAGGGCCGGTCTTTCAAGATATCGGCCATCGGGCGCCAGCTTCCCCTCGCTTAAGCTTAAAATGCCAAGCATTGCTGGAACCTCGACTGAGCGAGCGAGATCACCCTTTGAATGCTCTGCAGATTAAAATCTGGTTCCTCACAATCCTCACTATGCGTCTCACAAGGTATGTTGGTTCGAAAGGAAGGAATTGGGATGGGAAATAGCTGGATACTGGTTTGCAGACACTGACAATTGCTGCGCAGTGTACGGAGAGCTCCTCGAGCAAACCTCACGGGTTTCGATCCAAAAGCATTCGCAGCAGCAGCGGGCACACCTGCAAACGACCCATGGGCACGACAGTGAGTGAGAATCTAGCAGATTGACTGAGATCACGGGGTGGGAACTGACTGGGAACGACAGTGAGGCGTGGAGATACTCCGGACCATTCTCTCGATTCAACCGCTTCAAGGGCAGCTTCCCAGGACTGGGCATCGCGACAGTGGCATTTGCGGCATACTGCGGATATGAATACCTCTTTTTGAAGGACGATCACGGACACGGGGAGGCACATGGAGAGGGACACCATTAGAGGGGTTGATTTGGGAGGAGGAACGCTGTACATATGAAACGAATAGGAAGTGGTCGCAACATCTCACTCCTGCCTTTTTGGCATTCTATCATTGGAGACTGGACTTGTGATGGTTGGGCTTTTGTTTTTCGAATAGGCTTGTCAACAATGAGTTGGATGGGGTTATGATCAAGGAGCTTCAATGGGATACAGGCTTGAACGCGTTGACCTGCCTACGAACGAATATAACGGATCCTCGACAATCGCCATGTTCCAAGCGGCCATGTCCTTTTTTAATCAATTCTCGGAAGTCCAGAGAGAGGTCAGCAAAGCGTTGGAAATGTGCTATTATTAGCATTTACGTTCCCAAAGCAATGCTTTTGACTTCATGCAGTGGCGCTTCTCAACAGTCACTACAAACACGACATCCGCGTGGAAAGGCGTTTCGATTGCTTCGCAGGGAGGTAATGTGGTGAACCGAAATGGGTTGAGAATCTGCAGGCAAGGCAACCAGGCATCAGCACAATCGACTTCTAGCTTCAGCTCTTTTGCAGAAGGAATTATTCCAGCAGTCATTTTGGGGCTTCTGTCACAAAGCTCTTTGACGCGCCAAGGAGAAGACGGAAGTGATGCAACACACAACTGCTGCAGGGCAAGGCTAGCATATACCACGTTCTGCGATTGGTGCTTGCGATGTTGGTTTTTCCAACTGTCCATCCAACTGCTATTCCTTGGTCAGAGAATTGGTTTTTGCATATCTCACAAATAACCCAGAAGACTCCCTCCCCCGCAAACCTTTGGCAAATTTTGTCATTTTTCACCTTCTTGTTCAGGAGATACCTCCTTGGGACAGTATACCCCCAAATTTTGCAGGATACTGTAGACTTCAACTGCCGTTCCTCAACACAGCTAACCATCTTTGCAAGTGCAACTTGACGTAAACAGATATTGTGAAAATAAACGCGAACATGTAATATTGCTATCAAAACAACAACCTCGGCAAAACAGCTTCTATTTGCGGCCTTCTATATGCATCATAACCCCAGCGGCAGACAACATGCGCAGAAAGAAAGCCACTGTGCTTCATGTGCTACACTGCAACTGTGGTACGCCCTGGCGCATCTCCATCCAGCTGCTGGGTATCAGGCTCGGGATCAATCCCGGATCATTGTCCCGTCTCAACTGGCCCGATCCCGATGAAGTGGTACAGCTGTTCCCTTGCTATCGGCACCCAGCGAATGTATACATGCCATCATCGGTGTGCCATTATTAGATGGAAAAAGAAAGTTTGGCATCGTGGAATCGAGGGAATTATCAAGGTCGGAAGGCGTTTTATCGGATGCGAGGGAGCGACGTAGTGTTGTTGGATGCCCACTTTCCATTGGTTGCTATCGACGCCATCAAGACAAGGGCAGAATCACAATCATTTTCGCTCGAGGCTTGCTCGAACCCGGCTGGTGACGGACGACCTGGCCTTCCCGCCCTGCCGACCTCAACTCTTTGCTCTTTGCTCTTTGCTCTGCTCTGCCTCTCTCCGCGGTCAACAATTTGGAGAACAACTATCACATCTCGGTTCCTTGTTCGTGTTTACTTGGTTACAACCGCTTTCATATTCACTACTACATTATTGACATTTCACCTTGCCTCGTCTATTCAACAGTATCTATCCCTACACTTCCTCAGTCCTCGACCTTACTCGTACCTCAGCATGTTTCGTTTTTGAGTCCAACCCTCCCCGTGACGATTGACAACCTCAAACGGCCTCTATTTGATATCTCAGTACACTCACTACTTATCCCTCCCGTCACACTCTCTCATACACTCCTACGCCTGCAGGCACCTACCTCTATCGCCTGTCTCTCTCTCCTCCTTCCCGTCCCATCTTCTTCGCATGGTTACTAGGCCTGTCATTGGACCTGCAGCTGTCATCGGGACGCTAGGTTCTGGACTTCGAGCATCCCTGTGTGCACCCTCGCCGTCGTAATCTTCAAGATGATGAAGGTTGAGTCTCCTCTTCCCGCGGGAACTTCAGAGGTCATCAGTCGGGATATGAGAGAGAGTCAACGTGCTCTTGAATTGAGAAAGTGAGTATCCTAAAGACGCCATTCATCAGACCATAATACTTGCATCTCAGCTCCAGAATTCGTTATCTAAAGCCATGCTAATAACCCCGCCAAAGATTCTTTGCACCAAACTCCTTCACCAACACATCAAATGAACGTGACTTCAATGACAATCTAAACAATGACGGCGCCTTAGATGCATATGCCGAAACCATTGTGTGGCGGCTAGATGGCGTCCATGCTATGGTCAGGTACGATGTCCTCCCTTTCGCACTGAATTATCTACTCACAGAAATCTAGTTTGATCGATCGAGGTATGGTTCTCATACTTGTCATTAAACTACTGGGTAGAATTGACCATTACAAGGCACGCAATACTTCTTAGCTGGCTGTATACGTCCATCCGGGCAAAACAACCGTGTTATGACCATTGAAGAATGGTTTGGTAGGACCCCCCAACTTCGAAAATTATGTTTGGGCGAAATAGTAGTGCCCTCTTAAGTCCCATGATTTGAGTTGCTAATTTTGCGATTTGAAGTTTCTTTAGGCGACAATACACTTACGGATCTAACAGGTTGCTCGATGGTTCCGGTACCAGGCGGACTATGCGAAGTAGGAATCCCTTTTCTAAACTCTGTATCTTGTCTGATTGCCATGCAGAACACCCTTGCTCTCGATTTAAAAAAGGAGAAATATCCCTGCTTTGTCGTCAATGACCTTTCCAAAGACGAAAGGTTTGCCCCTCTCCCCGTTGTGGATGGCACAATGGCGTCGTATCGTTTCTATGCTGGGACCCCGATCACTACCATGAATGGTGTCAACATCGGATCATTCTTCATGTTTGATGATAGGCCTCGACCTCATGGACTGCTATTGCATGAGAAGAAGTGTAAGAATATTTTATGGAACCTTCAGGGTACGTGCACTGACCTCGCCCAGTCATCCACCAGCAAGCAGCAAATGTCATGAAACATCTGGCAACGAAACGTGAGGCCTCAGAACGTCGACGTGTTGCTCTGATGAGCGCTGGAATTGCTAAATTTTTGGAACGAGACTTTCGCCAGGTAGATGTACTAACTACCCCAGCTCCTGCCTCGCAGGACTCTTCGCCCAAGGTTTCAGCCACAAGTGGAGAGAATCTTAATGGCTCAAGTGTTTCTAGAAAAGTGAATTCCCAGTCAAACCGGGACAAGTCTGACGAGATACCCGAGGGATCAATTCTGGACAAGATTCGAATCACGCTTGATCAAGCCGCGGATATTTTGAGAGAGTCCTTAGAATTATCAGCTGGGGGTGTAGTATTTCTTGACACGGCTGTGGGCTACTCTGAGATTGGGAATTTGGACGCATACGGGGATAATAACACCGAAATTGGCGCCACGGTGACCGATTTTGTCAAGCACGAGGAACGGGTCGAGGTAAATGGACATCAGGCCACGCTTCAGGACAATGATGTTCTTGCAAAAAAGTTATCAAAGCGGACAACTCGACGATCTAGCGCCAAGTACAAGGCGTCAAAAGTGCTCGCAATGTCATCTGCAGGGGATGCGTCATTGAATTCCGACAGTCATCTCCTGGATACCAAGACTCTCCAATCATTAGTAGCGTCGTATCCAAAGGGCAACCTGTGGTATATCGATGAAGAGGGGTATTTCTCTTCCTTGGAGCAGATAAGCAAATTGGAGCCAACTCCATCCATCAGCCCTTCGGGACGCAGGAGATCAGTTGATGTCACACAACAACGCGCTGAAGCAAACATGTTGTCTCGAATCTTCCACAAAGCTAGACAAATTATTTTCCTGCCTTTGTGGGATGCTGGAGGAGGTGAGAAATGTAGTTCCTAACAGCCCTTTTCCGTCAACTGACAAATCTCTAGACCGATGGTACTCGGGATGCTTTGTTTGGAGCCAAAGCGCTGTGCCAGTGTTTACAATCGATTCGGAGATTTCGTATCTTTCGGCTTTTACTAATTCAATGATGGTCGAGATAAGTCGATTGGATGCCATTACTTCGAACAAGATGAAGTCGGATTTCATCAGCAGTATTTCTCGTATGTTTATTTGTTCCGTTGGGGAGTCTGATATTGACAGGAGTAGATGAATTTCGAAGTCCTTTGCATGGAATCCTCGCAAGTGCTGAGTTTCTCCGGGAATCGGGACCCAATGCAACTCAACTTGAGCTGGTTTCCACAATACAAAACTGCGGAGGAACACTTTTGGTATGAGTTCTGGATACTTTTTAAAGCAGTGGGCTGACGAACGCTAGGATACCATAAACCATGTTCTTGACTATAGCAAAATTAACTCGTTTGAGACGTCTGGAAATCAACAAGGTAATGTCGAATTCTTGAAAAGCACCTAATGAGAATTAACTGTTGATATAGGCACTATATCGAACGAGCTGTACCAAAAGACCAATCTAGCATTGCTATGTGAAGACATAGTCAACGGGATGATTGCGGCGAATGGATACCGTGGGAATGGAGATGGTTCGCTAGCCATCTCGAACGGCACCATCTCCTCAGTTGGGCGACAACA
Organism: Cadophora sp. M221; assembly: GCA_017366145.1. Classification (NCBI taxonomy): domain Eukaryota; kingdom Fungi; phylum Ascomycota; class Leotiomycetes; order Helotiales; family Ploettnerulaceae; genus Cadophora; species Cadophora sp. M221. The sequence goes on along the minus strand of JAFJYG010000093.1, from coordinate 41,533 downwards.
GGACCGGGCCAAGCAAAAACAATTGGAAATAACCCTAGATATTGAGCACAGGGATTGGGATTACAATGTGCAGCCTGGTATGGTCCCAATCGTCTGTCAAGTTCGCTACTGACAATAAAGGCGCCCTTCGGAGAGTAGTGATGAATATATTTGGAAACGCCCAGAAGTATACCGAGTCAGGATACATTATGGTACAGCTGCGGGTGGTCAAAACTCTGGACGCAACGGGCGAAACCGTGTTACTCCGTATACGAGATTCGGGGCGAGGGATGTCTAAGGAATACATGGAACGGAAACTCTACCACCCCTTCGCCCAAGAGGACAATTTCGCACCTGGCGTTGGGCTGGGGCTCTCCATCGTGTAAGATTACCAACCTTTAAAAGTTACCAGATACTTACAGTGCTTAGCTGGAGCATCGTCAACCAACTCGGTGGCAAGATTTCGATTCGCAGTGAACTTGGCAAGGGAACAGATGTTGAGATTGCCCTAACGGTTGAGAAGGCCACAGACAATTCTAAACAGAATGGGCACAGTGATCTTATGAAAGTATCACAAGATGCTGAAGAATGCATCTCGACTCTCTGCCGTAGAGCAGTAGGCAAATCCGTGTCATTTTCTCGAACGAAACCACCAGACTCGACTCAGCAAGATGTCACCTGGAATTGCATCAAGAGATACTGCTCAGAGTGGTTTGGCTTCGAGACCAAAGACTCTAGGGCTTCAATTTTGATTGCTGACTCGGGCACCAATCTCGACGCGTCGGAGAGCGAACGTGTTCTAGTCGTCCATGATCAGATCGTGCCACCGCCAAAGCATGACGGCAAAAGCAAAACTCGTGCGATACAAAATATCTCGCCGCCCTTAGGTCCCTTCCGCCTTGCTCGAAATTTGCTTGCTTTAATGGATCAAGATCTGTCAGAGAGAGGAAGCGAAGAGATAGGGAACAGACAAAAGAGCAATCGATCCGATAACTCAACTCAGACACCACTAGGATCTCCAGAGGAGAGGGCAATCCTGAACGGCATCATCACAACTGATTATAGCTTCAACTCACCAACAGCTGTCACCGCTATCATGGATACCGACGCTCCTCAAGAAACTAGAAGCATAGCCGAGTCTTCCGTTCAAACAGAGCCTGCCGGACAGCGATTTGCTGACCTAGAACCTCCCTCCCCGATGACCATGAAACTACCCCCATCCCTCAACACCTTTCAAGAGCCATCATCCACTACCCCCCCTCCACCAACTTCTGCCAATGGAGACATCTCCGTTCCCATCCGCACGAAACCAACCAAACCACCTGTCCCAACAACATCCCTCCACATCCTCGCCGTCGACGACAACGATCTCAACCTCCAACTCATCCAGCGCTACCTCCGCAAACGCAAATCAGACATCATAGCCACAGCACGCAACGGCATCGAGGCAGTCGAAGCCGTCCGCAGAGCTGGTAGCGAGGATAAATTCGATATCATATTCATGGATATCTCTATGCCGGAGATGAACGGGTTCGAAGCCACGAGACTCATTCGCGCTTATGAACAAAGCCAAAATATCAGTACTCGTACACCTGGCCCAAACTCAATCGATATCAGCCAGGGAGATGGTGATGGTGATGAGAGTGAAACTCCCGTGAATTCTATTAATGGGATATCAACGTCGGGGATGGGTGGAATAGATGGACGAGGTGTAGCGAAGAAGAGGGCGTACATTGTTGCGCTGACGGGGTTGGCGAGTCGGAGGGATAGGGATGAGGCTGAGGAGAGTGGGTTTGATGATTTCCTCACGAAACCTATTTCGTTTGGGAAGATTGGGGAGTTGTTGGGGAGGCTGAGTAAAGAGAAAGCGGACTTGGTGTCAGACTCGGGCTCGGGTTCAGGCTCGGATGGGAAGGTGGAGGAGCTGTAGTTGTTGAATAGATGTTTTCATACATGATAGTAGAGGATGCATGGGCATGATAGAGACAAATAAATAAGAGCGCTGGCGGCTTGCTACTGAGGATCTTACCTGAGTCGGAATCACACGAAGACAGTCGGTGAAGAGTTAATCAGCTGCTTTACTTGCCAGTAACTTTTGGGATTCGCTGCTCAACTATGTCTTCCATTCGATAAGAGTTCCACATTCCAGATCTACAATGAAGCTGTCTCTGCTCTCATACGATCCCGCCTCGCCAACGGACAGAGGTGAGCGAGTGCGATCAAGGTGTGAGAAAGCGGTTCGATAATTATCTGCATCTCTTGGGCAGGATTCATAATGATCTCAATCCTTCGAGTATTATGTTTGATGAAAGTGCTCAGGCTCTTATCGTTATTGATTTTAATTCGTGTAGGCGTGTTGGGCGTACGTTTCGGTGGTATGATGGGAGTGTTGAGGTTGCGGTGCAGAGGAATGATTTGGATGCTTTGGGTGAGATTAGAGAGTGGTTGAGGGATGGTGATGGCTGTGGGAAGACTTTTAAGTTCGAGGATTGAGATTGCAGGGTGTGGAGTGGGAGAGTTGATTTGGTTGAAATCGATGATTGTGGGTTTCGGCTTGATTTTGTTGGTAACCCGATTGCTCGAATGGCTACCTTTGACTCAAATCGGGGCTGAGTAAATAGACTAGAATTGAGTTGTGGATTTGGATGTGTTCTACAATTTCTTTTTGGATTCAGGCTATAATACAGTCAAACTTGTCTGTCCGCAGCAAAGCCTGGGATTTAATGCCATAGCTATACCCTTTGCAAGTGCGGATATGCTAGCAAGTGCCACAGGCTGTTTTCATGTTGTCCTCGATGTCTCTGTCCATGTGAGGACCTTCCTTCTTCAGCCTGCCAACACCAAAGATCCTTCAGCCCTTCGATCTCACCAACGACTTTCCTGCCCTCCAACCCGAAATGAGCGTTGCATTTACCAACAGGAATGTATCCTGGTCGAAATGCCATATAAATCTTGGAGAGAGTCTTCAAGTCAGTAATATAACACAATGCGACATGGGCGGTGGAAGGGTGTTCATATTGAATTAAGACTGTGTTGATGTTTGATTTCTTCTTCAGAAGTCTGATAGTCTCTCTTGACAAAAATGCGAAAGAAGGGAGGTTGTTGAAACAGTTAGCTGTGGTTGCTAATGGCCAAGTGTGATTTGAACAGAACACTACTTACTCGATCCTTAACATGTTGATCTCTGGGAGTGCTCGTGGTAACAACCCTTCCAGCAGTTTTCTCTCGCTAGCTCTGCCGCAGTCGGGAGTTATGGTAAAATAGCTGATTTTGTAGTAAACCTCCAAAGCCTGCTCATAAAGCTCCTTGTCACCTCTCAACGCAATCAGCAAGGCCGGACTCTTGCCACCCTTGATTTTCAAGCAGTCCTTGAATATCATCCTTCTCATCTCGAGTGGAATCTTGCGTATTGTCAAAAACGAGGTCGTGACGTTGCAACCTGACAACTTGGACTTGAGGAAAAGGCTTTCATGGAGGGCGGAATTGATGATCTTGCAGTCGACAAGCGTGGAGTTCGTAATATTGCAATCTGACAGGCTGCAGTCTTTGATGGTGGAGTTCAATATGATGCAGTTGTTCAAGGCGCAAGTTGTGACAGTAGAGGTCGTGATGGTGAGCTTGTGGAGCGTGCCATTGATGAAGGCAGTTCGACGGAAAGCGAGATTGGGACCCGTGAGGGTTGTGTCTGAGATCTCACTCTCCATCTCTGGTAGTGGAGTTAACATCTTGGTTGTTGATTGATGGAGCAAGTTTGTTGCTGGAGAAGGTGCTGTTGTTGATGTTGAAGTAGATTTATACAATAAATAAGGTGGGAGGGTGGGAAGACCTAGCTGGAGTTCAAGATTAAGCGAAAAGTGAATCGCGGATCAAAACAACCATCGCGCCGGCGAATGCGGCTCTGATCAATTCAAGTCAGACCATCGCAATTGAATATATCAGGTGATTTTCAATTGGGAATGGGCACAAGGCAGCGTCTTTATGTCGCATCAGCATAATCGAAGCCGAACTAAGAACCAAACTCGAGAGACCCCAAAGCATCAGTATCGGGAAGAAAGAAAAGCTTCACATATCCTTAGTGGCTCTCATCTTCAAACAGAAACAGCAATCTGCATATCTAACTACTTTAAAACCTGATGGTTTCAATGGGATTAGAATGGAAAGGTCTCGGATGTGGATGACGATGCTCAATAAATTTGATTTCAATCAACCAATTTCTGAAGACAAAAGTGAAGGTTTCATTATTCAACCCAACAGTTATCAGATCATTTTCTAAAGGTTGCGAAACTTTTCAGGACACTTCTCTGAATTCTACAGTAACATGAAGTAGTAAGTAGAAGTTGGCATACTAGAAATGGGAATCGTTGGTCTATTTTTGCGAGACTATTTCAGGAGCTAGTCCGGGAGCACATCTCAAAAATATTACAGAGCACTGAAATTCAAAGAATACAGACATCCAAAAATATCTCTCTTGACGTTGGCGTTTGCGATGGACTTGCTATCACCAACGACGGCATGAAAAGAGGAGTTAGCGAGGCACAAGCAAATCCTTCAGGAGCATGTCCCTGGCCCTTCGTCTACCTCGGCTCCATCTCGTTGGTTGTTTCGACCCAAGCCCTACCTGCGCCCCCCGAAGAACGAAATTGCGGGGTTTTAGCTGCGGATCTTAAGTGTTGCCTGCTAAGTTTCTACCCAATCCGCATCTTCATCCTGCAAGAAGCTCAGTTTAGCGAAGTCAAGCTTTGACAGCTATCCCGTCAAGCTCAGCCCTAAGTCAGCTGCAGCTCGTACGTTTCCACTTTGGGAGAATGATGCCTTTTGTTACACGAGGATGACAAACGATTTACAAGGCTGTGGAGAGGGGGAAGTCCCTTGATAATCGAACTGGATAATTCCTGGCTCTTACTGTGGACTGGAAATTTTGGTGTGTTGAATCAAGAGGAAATGCGCTAGGTGACAATAATGTCAATAGAACTTTGCCTGGTTGCGATATATTGCCTACAGTGCCGTCGAGTCCAAGTACATCTGTTCTTATTAGGTAGACACGTTCCAACAGACTACACAGCCTTGCTACCCCTTGACGCACATAGTCATGCGTAACTTGTGACTGGGGTCGCAGCCGGAGAAAGGCTGACTTTTGGCTTAGCTGTGCCCTACGTATCATCGGGCGCGGCGGTTATAACCCTTTCCCATTTCCCCAGGTTTTTGTCAACGTTCTCTCGTTTGTAGTTTGTTTTCTAATTTCTTTCCTAATTTCCTTGCTTGTTTGTATGCTAGTTCACTCGGGTTCTCACGCATGGATGGCAAAGCCAAATCATGTTCTCAAAGTCCAGGGCACACTCCCGCCTCCGTATCGCCATCGTCGCATTTGTTCTTTCCCTTTTCGCTATTTGGAGCTGTCTGCCATATGACAATAAAGTCGTGTTGATTATAAGAATAAAAAGCGAGAAGATCCGGTACTTTACAAAAGGCACATTCAGCAGCCATGACAAACACGCACACCCACCTGGAACTTATCCCGTGGAAATTGGTGAGGTGGGAATGATTATTAAAACTGGATATGGGACGAGAGATCGTTTGCAAGCGAGGTTGGCGACGTTGGGCGAGGGCTGGGATAAGAGGAATACGATAATTGCGGGGGACTATTCGACTCGGAAAGAGAGGAAAGGCGATTTGTTGAAGAATGGAGATGAGATGGAGGTGCATGATGTACTGGAAGGACTGCTGGATGAGGAAGGGATTGGCCCGAATTCGAGACGAATGGTTCTATATAAGAAACTCCAAAAGGCGATTGAAGATATCGATGTAGCCGAGAATATTCCCGATGATATTCGAGACTTGGGATGGGAGCTGGATATTTTAAAGGTATTTCTTGACTTTCTTCTTCCAACCCCCCAGCATAATGTAAGGCTAGGCAAGAGAATGAACCCCCTTACTGACAAGAACAGCACATTCCTGCGCTTGAACTTCTCTACAATACGCACCCGAATAAGAAATGGTACTTGATGACAGACGACGACACATACATTCACAACCCCTCCTTGCTATCTGTCCTCTCAACCCTCTCACCCCAAGACCAACACTATCTCGGGTGCGCCATCTGGCAATTCGCACACGGTGGTTCTGGAGTGTTATTTTCGCAAGCTGCAATGTACAAGATTTTCACTGGCAACCCGGAGATTCTGGAGCAATCCTTGATTGATGGATTAACGGCTCCACTAGGAGATCAATTGGTGGCGAAACTGGCGATGCAGAACGGGATTTATGTGAACGAGGAGTATGCGGTGCATTTCAATGGAGAACCAGCGCGGAGGAGTAAAGTTATGTCTGACAAGGCTTGTGCGACGCTTGTGGGATTTCATAAGATGAATCCGGAGGAGATGTTTGAAACTGAGAGGATATTTGGGGAAATGGAGGGAACTTTCACATGGTGGGACTTGTGGGCAATCTTTGGAGGAAAAGAGTTTAACGGAGAGAATGGGGGGCTAGGAGTGGATGTGAAAGAGGGATGGGATTATGTTGGTTGGGAGGGCGATTTGGTGGAAATGGGAGAGCTGGGAACTGAGTTGGAGTGCATGAGGCTATGTGAAGAGAATAATGGGTGTCTTGCTTGGACTTGGGAGCCGGTGAGGTGTAAGCTGGCGACATTCTTCACCGTGGGTGGATATCCAGCCCCAGGCAAGATCTCTGGAGTACATATTGAAAGGATGAGGGCGATTGAAAGGAGGTGTCGTGGAACCGAAGCGTGAGGCTTGTTCGGGTGTAAGTTCTGCTGTGCATATGGGAAGGTTACATGATTGTTTAGATACCCCACTGAAATGAATGATAAAGTTACTGATATCAAGGCATTTTGTTGATTGTGGTCGGTACTTGTAAGTTGTTGTGAACTCCCTTGGCTCTCTTATTCACGTTCAGTCTTTATATTTATTGGTTTTGGGGAATGTCGTCGCAACGCCTTGTCGTCATAAATTGGTACCGCATGTGTTTTGTCCTTTGCTTATTTGTAGACATTGCACTACTTCGTCAAGAAATCGAAGTGCTCAATCGTTGGGGAATGTTCAAGTGTCGCTGGCGACCTGTAAAGCTAACCGAAAATCTTGAACCGCTGCCACACTCATGAGCATGAAAGAGTAGGGAAAAGTGTAAAACTGACAAATCTGCGATACTTGCTTGACAGAAAACTCAAGCATGAGAAGCAATATTTATCGTCAGCGTCGTTTGCAGCCCAACCGCATACGGTGTAGGTAAAACCTCTCCCACCTCCAGCTCTTGGCCATCCAACAAGTCACCACCATCCACAGATTCTTCCCTCAAATCGACGGCCATATTCGATTGATCATCCCAATTCACATCACCCCATTCAACCCCCTCCGGCACCTCAATCATCCTACCAGTTACCACATCCAACGAACAAAAAACCAAACCCTCCACATCATACCTCAAAATCCTCGCCTTCTTCAACGCCGGAAAACAACCAGCTTCCACCGCAATCTTCGCAGCATCTACCATATCATCATAAAGCCTCTGACTCGATTGCTGCGGCTGCCTACACCGATGTGCATGGTGCACCATCCCTAGTTGTGGGGAACATGCATCGAGAGCTACGACCAGCGTTTCAAGACTCGCATGAATTTGAATATCCTTGATTGCAAAGAGTAAAGGGCAGATGGAATGTAAGCGAAGACGAAGATGTCGAAGAGAAGGAATTGCGTTGTTCGCTAGAACGATTTTGCAAACTGCGTGCGGATCCTGAGCACCGGCGCTGAATCTTGATGTCGGGCCTAGTTTATCGATCGTGAGACTTGTGAGTGTATGAGGGAGCGAGGTGACAAGCGTACGGAGCGTATCTGTCCAGGTGTTGTCTGTTTCGGTGTAAATGGTTGATTGGGAGGATATGTTTAGGGCGAAGGTGTGTAGTTTGTGCATTTGTGGGAGGGTTGTTGTGGAAAAGCTCGTGAGGGATGTGCATAGCGTGGTGTTTCGTGCTTGGAGGAGGGAACGGAGTTTGGCTACCCGCCAGGTTTCTTGGGTGTCTGTTTCTGTAGTTTGAGTTTGGAAAGGGATGTTGGTGTCATATGGGCCTGAGATGGAGAGATTCTTGACTCGGCTGTGGATGAAGGATTGTATGGTTGTGGGGGCTTGGAGGAAGCTTTCGAAGGTGTTTATTGAAAAGCCGACGACCTCCCATGCAACTGATTGAGTAACACTGTACCTGAGGAGTGTCAGATTTGTGTTTCTACTTCCATTTAATTTCTTGGAAATGCTCACCATGTCCTACAGAGTAATATTCTGCCAACTTCAGCTCGAAGGTAGGCGCCTCCCAGATACTGCGCTATCATGAGAAGAACCTCCGCCGGCAGGGTCTGAAAAGACAACATGGCTATCTCAATAACATGCGGTACTGTGTGCTATGAATACTTGTTGATGGCAAGCCACGAGACTTTTCTATGTGGGAGACTAAAACAAAGGAATTAGTAGGAGGAATGCTTCGTGACAATCGTATTTAGGATCTCTTTCTTTGTTTCATTTGCAACTTCGAACCGCCGCAACCAAAATATCAATGACAAAGAATAATGATCATTCACGGACAAAAAATCCAAAGATTTTAATTGCCGTTCCACCCCATATTTACACTTTTCACACCCAACTTCCCACAAACCCTCCGATATGTACAATTGGGTTTGATTCCACTCCGAGTAGACATTTATTGCAGACCTAAATCGAGTTAGCATATTTTTTTTTTACACGTGGTATGAAATGGGCCATACATTGCGAGTAGAATGGGTTCGAGTACGTGCAAGTCCAGCCAGCCACACAAGTTGTGGGTCCAGTATAAGTCGATCCTCCTCCGCCTGCATAATGTTAGCATGATTAAGACATCTGTGCGGAAGTACTTACATTGTCCGTATGGGCCAGCTGGTGTTCCAGTCGAAGCACTGCTCTCAAGTTAGCTGCATATATTGACTTTGATTAATATACTTACGTAGTTGATGTTGATGGCGCAGTGCTGGTCCTCGATGTTGTCGAACTAGTCGTAGTAGTTGTGATCGTAGTAGGTCTGCTTGAAGTAGCAGATGTCGAGGTGGTTGATCGAACAGTGCTCGAGCTAGAAGTGGCTCTGCTTGTTGAGGAAGCCGTGGCGGTAGAAGGAGGAAGAGTGCCCGAAGCTATTCCGTAGAAGATTCCGCGGCCATTGGTACCGACGTAAACCTTGCCGTAGACTACCGTGTCAGCGCCGACGACGTTTGCGGATGCGGCTCCAAAGCCGTGAGTAGCATCGCTGATCATGAACCAGTTAACTCCCGCGTCTTCGGTCTTGAACAAAGCGGTTGTGCCGCTGATGGTGAAGAAGCCGTAGATTGTTGGGTAGGCGGAAGAAGTGGCACCGGCACCGAGAGCTGTAGGTTGTAAATGTCAGCAATGGTAGATTAGCTGCATGCGTATTGATCCTTACCAAAGCTCCATCCAGCCGTCACGCCGCTTGCAACTTGAGTGAAAGTGCTTCCGAAGTTGGTGGAGTGGAAGAGTCCAACGTCGGTAGTTACCCACACGTCACCGGCAACAGTTGGATGGACGCGAATCTGATTGACCGCAGTCGAAGAGCCTAGAGTAGCGGTCTTCGCGAATGTTACACCAACGTTGGATGACACGTAAAAACTGGTTTGCATAAGCGATATTTCAGTCATTTGCACAGGATAACACTTACCTGCTGGCTGAGCCGCCATAGAAGTAGGAATTGTTCTTCTTATCTGACGCAATGGCCGCTCCAGAAGGCAGAGTAGGAATAGCACTGAATGTTGCAGAGTTCTTCGAGATGAGCGGTCCATTCGTGGACGACATCAGGAGAATGCTGTCAGCATCAGCTGAGATGGCGACTTTACCTGGGCCGGTGGACTGCGAAGCACCATAGTATGGATTCCATGATGATGCGTAGTTGAAAGATACGGCGATGTTAATAGAGGTGCTGCTTTCTCCTGATCTGACCAAGTTGGCAGGCTTGTTGCCAGCGTAATCGAGGTCTCGAGTCGTGCCATATGTTGGCGTGTGCCAAGCTTGATCTGGAGCGACATCGAGACTGGTGTGAGTGAATCCTCCAATGTCTCCAACGGCAGACAATAGAGGAGGGCCACCGGGGGCAACGAGTAGACCAAGAACGGCCGTCTCTTCGATTCCGTTTGCGAGGGATTTGACTGTTACGTTGTGGATGCTGTCCCAGTTCAGAAGATCTCGGCTTCCGTAAATTGTGGCTCCTGTGCCATACAGCCCTGGATAATTCAGAATTTGTGTGTTCAAAAGGTAGAATATTCTCACAATGGTTTGAGTCGAATGGATCAATCACCAGCGCCTCGACCATCCATCCTACCCTCGCAATAAACTCTGCTGTCGAAGTTCTGTCTACTAGCCATGGAGCTTGTGAGATATCGAAGCCATAATAACTGTTTCGGAGTCAGCAAGTGACCAAGCTTGCCAAAGAGATCAGTAGAACGCACTAATTGATAGCGGGGTAACCATTGAATTCCCAGATGGGTGACCAAGTTGCTCCTCCGTTAGTACTTCTCCAGATAAGCTCATCAGGCCACCAGCAGTTCAAGGCGGCTACCATCAAAGTTCCCGGACGTTGCAAGTCGACTGTTAGGCCACCATAGCCATAGTATGTCGTACTCAAAGGCGTGGGACTAATGTCGGTCCATGCTCCAGAAGTGATGTTGTACTTGTGGAGGGTTCCGTTTGTTCCGTCGTAAGGTCCAACACCATTGGCATAGGTTACATAAAGTACCTTCTCGGCGGGTGAGAGAACGCCTTTGTGTGGAATGAATCCAAGTTGAGGCTCTCCAGAGACCCAAGCCCCTGTGAGTGATCAGCTGACGGATCAAAATTATAGAACGGAATGGCTTACAAGTGACACCGCCATCCTCGGATTTGAACACGGATTGTCCAGCATCAACGACACCTAAATCGTCAGACCAACTTCAGAATTGGGTCTGGTTTATATACTTACCAACGAATATTCTTGGGGTAGCAGATCCCTTCGTGCCAGTGGTCGTATCGAATGTTATCCATGCAATGCCGACTGGGTCAGAAGTATACGTGGAGCTCGCATTTTGGAAATAGGTTCCTTTGCCAAGTCAGTCGAGATCAATTCAGACAGTGTTTCAAACCCACCTGGCCATCTGAAGGCAGTAACTTTTGAAAAAGTAGCACCGTAATCTGTGCTCTTGAAGAGACCATTTCCACTCCTAGCTCCGTAGTAGATAATGTTGTTACTTTTGGGGTCGACAGCAAGACGCTTTTACTATCAGCTTGAATTCAGACCAGCGGTAAATGTATGTGGGCATACCTCGCCTATTCCACGACCAGGCATGTTTCCACCAACTTTGAATGGAAGTTTGGTCTCTACCCAAGTGTTTCCCTGGTCAGTGGAACGAAGTATGGAACCCATGTTTGGGTCCCACTCGTTGGTGTACATTCCAACTGCGACATAAAGACGATTGGTCTCTACGGGATCTGTTGCAAGTGCATCGATACCCCAATTGTGCCTACATTGTCAGCATGACACAACCTAATGAATTATCAGCTCTTGAACTTACCAATTTGAAGTGTTGACGGAGTCCATCAAGGGTGTCCATGAATCGTCGGCGTTCAGTCGATATGCCCCTCCGATATCAGTTCGAGCATATGCCAGTCCTTTAGCACCAGGATTAAACACGATGCCAGGAACGAAGCCTCCACCGCCTAGATTTCGTGTAAGCGGTGTAGAAAAACTGGGAAAATATGGCCATACCTCCAATCTTGACATTCTTCCAAGTGAAAGCTTGAGACGTTACAGCCTCAACAGAGCCCGAGAGCAAACTAGCAGCCAGCAAGGCCGCACCTTGAAAGAGAAACATGATGCCAGAAACGAAAGATGGAATAGCCACAACGACGACGAAACGCCTTCAAAGTACAATGGGCCCTATATAATATATTATCCCCGCTTCTCCATCTGGATCCGAGTCTTGATCCACCAAGTCACTTCGTTTATGGAACGCAGGGACGTAAACCCTAGCTGCAAAGCATCTGCATCTTCTGGTGCCTTGTTCCTTGCCCGATTCACCGTCGAGTACTGGACGGATTATGCAAGGCACCTCGCATGGCTCTTGAATTTGCGGCTTTATGGCCAAATCTGGGGTAAAGACGGCCATACAATTCACCTTTCCGTGCTCTGGTACAAAACAACGGGACATCTCGGTCCGTACCGAACTAGGGCTTTCAAGGTACAATATGGTGCTCATTGGTTCGAGCGTCTGAAAAGTTTCCGCGTGATGTAGAATATTGGAAATGAGAAGTGTCCTGACACAAACCTTGCCGGCTGCTTCAGCCGACGATTTTATCCGGCGCATCATTATAGCCTAGATCCGATCTTAGGGGACTGTGGTGTAAACAATTGCTTATATAACAAGGGTCTCGGTACTTGAGGTGCGTGAAACCCATAATATATTTGACGGTGGGTGTAGAAATTAGGGGTGCGAATGGTGGAATCAAACGTTTCCGTGGACAAGACCCCTCAGCAGATTCATGAATCGCAGGATGAGGGTTCCGGCCCTGAACTGCGAAGCGCGTATATTGCGTGATGAGCGGTCCCTAGTACCCGGTCAATGAATGCATACATTGGGTGTATTCGTGTGGGCATTTAGTCTTGACAAATTGTTTCATGGGAATACAATTTGGGAAAAAATATGTCTCCGGAGACTCCATCTTTCATTCATGTCACGTGCACCGACCCAACAGCAGAAGCTTTGAACTCTAGGTTCTCCAGTCTGTCAACGTATCTGCAGCATATCGAAACGATACGCCTATTCATAATATCGACCCGGGTTTTTGGGGCCCTTTTTGGCATCTCATTCAAACCAACCTAGAAAAGGGGCTTGTTTAGCGAAGATGGATGAAGTAGAGTCCTAGTTTCCTCTGTTTGACACACACAACTGCAGCTTTCACTCAAAACAGACGGTAGGAGATATCAGAAATGTGGTAGAAGCCTGACGATAGATTGCAATGTGGATCGCCCTAGAGATCTATCACTCATGTAAAAGATATGGGCTCCGTTGCTGGCCAGAATCCTTCCGGAGTCGGCGACGGGCGGCATAGGTGCGAGAGTTTGCGTAAATATGCCTGAACAGGGCGTCTTGCATCGAATCTTCTCAACTAGAGTGGCCAACATCGTGAGGTGACTAACCTCTGCTCAGTTGCCCTTTAAGGACAATAGTCCTGCGGGAAGTGGTCCTGAGAGCACATCAAACCAACGGCAGCGAACCATAGTGCGGAACGCTATCTAGCGTCACGCGTCAAGTCTACCAAGAATGCAGCTCCGGATTGGCCGCTGCACTGGCTTGGTCCTTGCGAAAGGGAGCCAGATGCTTCGTTCCTTAAGTCTTCATCTGTCCTTGACACTCTGATAGACCGAGAGTTTGTCTTCTTGCTCGGTTTTGCATTTTTCAGAAGTCATCATCGCTATCATCGTCGTCCCTTGGCTTTATATTTTTGCTCATGTAGGGACCTGGAGAATATTAGCAAACTATCACAACGGTTCAATCGTACACATACCATCTAGCCAATATCCCAGCCGTCTATAGTAGTCTCTCGTTCCAACTCCAGAGATAACACTGATCTTGGTGCTGCCATGTTCATCTCTGGCAATTCTTTCAGCTTCCTCCATTAGTAGAGTACCGTAGCCTTGGTGCTGGAACTTCCGGGGATCACGAGCATGAACCGGAACAGCAGAACCATAGACATGCAACTCTCGAACGAGACTAGTTGGCTGACCCACGAGTTCTGGGCGGAAGGTGTATTTTTTGGAACATTTTCTCAGACGCAGCAGACCAATGAGAATATCTTGCTTGGGGTCCTCATAAGCCAAGAACGTCTCCCATCCACCATTTGCAGTGTAGTCCCGACGGACCAATTCGACTTGCGATGGTCGAATTTTGTTCTTGACTTCATTGATGCCCACTTCACGAGTTCTTACATCTCGGCAGGTGGTTCCGAAATCCTTCATCCTACTCAGTGCCAGCTCTCTCAAATTTCCATTTTCGACGCCTGATGTGACTAGAGGCATTGGAATATCTCTCTGCACACGGTAAATACGTGTCCAAGGAGGAACCAGAGCCAGGATTCGTGCCACAATATCGATGAGGGCATTGGGCGTATAGTTCTTGTATCTTCCTGTTCTCCACAATTCGTACAATCCAGTACCGCGGATAACCAGAGTTGGGTATATCTTCAGACCGTCTGTTCGAAATGCAGGGTTCTCGAAGTATTCCCTGAATTGATCCAAGTCTCTCTCCATACCGACATTAGGCAAATCTGGCATCATATGGCTGACCACCTTGAATCCAGCGTCCTTTGAAAGGCAGAAAGTCTCCGCAACAGACGCAACTGTATGTCCTCGATTCGTATCGCGAGCAACATCCTCGTAAAGAGACTGCACACCAATTTCCAGTCGAGTGCATCCATATCGCAGCATATCCGTCAAGTGTGTGGCCAAGCAGTAGTCCGGTCGAGTTTCGATTGTGATTCCCACGCACTTGATATTGCTCATTTCTCCAGCTTCGACTGCTTCGTCCACATTATTGCCCTGATACCCACTGAGTGCATTGTGCAACTGCGAGATGAAGCTCTCCCTATAGCTCTGTGCCAAAGACATAAATGTGCCTCCCATAATAATGTATTCGACCTTGTCCACGCTGTGTCCTAAGGCCTTAATCTGGTCTACTCGGCCTCTTGCCTGCTCGAATGGGTCGTATCGTGCTCGAATAGCTCTCATGGAAGTGGGTTCGTAACCAGTGTATGACTGTGTCGAGTATTCGAAATCGGAGTCGGGTCCACCTGGACAGTACACACAAATGTTCCCAGTGTAAGCAATGTGAGGACATCTGTGGGGTTTGCACATCACAGCGACCACAGCAATACCTGACGCACTTCCTGGAATTTGTTAGCAATGGACGTTATAGTACGACCAAAAACTTACGAATAGGCTTTGCTATCAGTTTTGGCAAGATGTACTTCTTGTAGTGTTCTGGAATAGCAGCAATAATGGCAGTGAGTGGTGGCATATTGCTCAGCCTGTGCTTCTTCGACATCTTTGCGCGGAGACTATTGAGATTGACATCTTTCCTGGGGGCGGATGGATCTTGCTGAGCTTCATGATCTTGAACCAGGAAGCTAACAATATCTGAACAAGCTCTCAAGGATCGTTCGTTCTCTGGAGGTAGGTTTGGATCATTGGGCTTTCGCTGCCTCTCAGAGAGGGTCATTGTCCATGTTTCGGTCGCCATTCTCCAAATCTATTCTCCTCTTCCTGTCGACCCAAGATCCTAAATCTGCTGCCAGCATAGAAGTCGCAGATAATTTCGTTGTGTAAGTTGTTGCAGGAAGCTGTAGTTAGGTGGTGTTGTATTGCACAGATGGTGGGGTTGTTCGAATCTCAAAATTATTTCAAGGATCACAAGGAATCACCGGTAAATCCCGGTCAAGCTTCTTTTCGCGGACCTTCGAGCCAAGCTCCGACCAACCCTTTCCTTTGAAGTTATTCCAACCAGAACTCCAAACCAATCCTTCAATTCATTCCCTCCGCGCCTTATTTCCTGACATCAATTGTCCCAGGCAAGATGCAGGCCTTCTCAAGATGTGCCAGACCGGCTCTGCAAGCTGCTGTGCGAAGACAGGGCTATTCCACCTCGACCTCTGCGTACGCTGCGACTGCTGAGAACCTTCGCATCAACGGCGACACCAAGGTCATCTACCAAGGCTTTACTGGAAAGCAGGGAACGTAAGTACTAGACAGGTGATGGCGATTGCTATTGAGGCCCAGTGCTGATTAAGATGCTGCAGATTCCACGCGCAACAAGCAATCGAGTACGGTACGTGTTCGGAAACATCAGAGGGCAGCTGGATTATATCTGATAGGGAATTTAGGCACACAAGTGGTTGGAGGAACGAATCCTAAGAAGGCTGGACAGACACATCTCGGTCTACCTGTGTTTGCAAATGTCGCAGATGCTGTAAAGCAATCTGGAGCCAATGCTTCGGCCATCTTCGTCCCGTAAGGCTTCCCGAGTCAAGAAACCTCTCTTCAAGTTTCAGTCTTGCTAATATTAAATAGACCTCCTCTTGCTGCCGCTGGTATCGAAGAAGCTATTGCTGCCGAAATTCCTCTGGTTGTTTGGTATGTATTCTTCTTGGCATGTGAAAGGGTATTCTAACCTCCAATTTAGCATCACTGAGGGTATCCCCCAACATGGTACGCATTTCTGTTCTCTCGATATCCTTTCTTAAACTAACTGCTTCGCAGACATGGTCCGAATCACCGACATCCTGAAGACACAAGGAAAGACACGTTTGGTTGGACCCAACTGCCCAGGTCTGATTGCTCCAGGGCAATGCAAGATTGGTATCATGCCAGGATTCATCCACAAGCGCGGGCGTATCGGTATCGTCTCTCGTTCCGGAACTCTTACATACGAGGCTGTCAACCAGACCACCCAGACCGGTCTTGGACAATCGCTCGTCGTTGGAATTGGTGGTGATCCATTCTCTGGAACCAACTTCATCGACTGCTTGAAGGTCTTCTTGGAGGATGAGGAGACCGATGGTATCATCATGATTGGAGAGATTGGAGGATCTGCTGAGGAGGATGCTGCCGAGTTCCTGAAGGAGTACAACACTGCCAAGAAGCCAGTTGTCAGTTTTATTGCTGGTATTTCTGCACCCCCAGGACGAAGAATGGGTCACGCTGGTAAGTTCAATCTGAATCCATGTATCCGTTTGCCCCTTGCTTACGCTTCACAGGTGCCATCGTCAGCGGTGGTAAGGGAGGAGCCGATTCCAAGATCGCTGCCCTCGAGGCTGCTGGCGTTATTGTTGAGCGAAGCCCGGCAATGCTTGGAAAGACCCTGCATGGTGAGTTTGTACGACGTGACTTGATTTAAGGATACCTTGTGAATTAGATGATGGGGCAGTGCACATGGAGCGTTAATGCATTTTCTTTCATGTGTTTTGTGGACAATACCGCGTTCCTGTACAGCTAGTAAATTACCCCTGATATGCCATAGATTTCTTGATTGAGTGAGCCAGAACAGACGATGGAATGCTTTCAGATGGCCAATAATGGTGATAGGAAGTTCATGACACGTCTTATGATTTGTTCAAATTGAGAGCTGTAGAGAACCATTTGTTTACTTAGTCTGCTAAGCACCATACTCCGTCCCATGGATGTTCCTTACCCCTGACCAGTCTTGTTGCAGCAGCCAGAGCTTCTCGGCATCTCCCGTGGCTTAGAACATCTCAAAGCTCCCCCACATTGGAATGTCCAGATTAACAACCAACCTCCCAACGACACATTCTCCCACGCCATATTCAAGATGCTTTCCGGCATATTGATCTTCAATCAGAAGGGAGAGAATTTGATATTCCGCGCCTTCCGGAATGACTGCAGACCACGCCTCGCAGACGTCTTTCGAATCCAGGTCATATCGAACGCTCAAGTCCGGTCTCCAATCCTCACATTAGGAAGTACAACCTTCAGCCATGTCAAGCACGAGAATATCTACCTGGTTGCGATCACCAAGAGCAATGCGAACGCTGCGCTGGTCTTCGAGTTCCTTTACAGGCTGATTGCGCTTGGGAAAGGGTATTTTGGGAAGTTCGACGAGGAGGCAGTGAAGAATAACTTTGTGCTGGTCTATGAACTCTTGGATGGTTAGTTTGGATGCTGGTTCTTGATATTATAGCTACTAACTGTACTGAACAGAGATTCTGGACTTTGGATACCCTCAAAATACCGAAACCGATACCCTCAAGATGTACATTACCACTGAAGGGGTCAAGTCGGAGCGAACGATGGAAGACTCAGCCAAGATCACCATGCAAGCAACCGGCGCATTATCATGGAGGAAAGCAGATGTCAAATACCGTAAAAACGAAGCTTTCGTCGATGTGATCGAAGACGTGAATCTCCTCATGTCTGCCACAGGAACGGTCCTCCGCGCGGATGTCAACGGGCAAATCGTTATGCGCGCATACCTTACAGGAACACCAGAATGCAAATTTGGGCTTAATGATCGGCTACTGTTGGACGGGGATAATCTCTCTTCTCTAGAGTCTGGCAATAGACTTGGTACGAAAGCAACCAAAGCTGCGGCAGGCAGTGTTACGCTCGAGGATTGCCAGTTCCATCAGTGCGTCAAGCTTGGAAAGTTCGATACGGACAGGATTATATCCTTCATTCCACCCGACGGGGAGTTCGAATTGATGCGGTACCGAGCGACGGAGAATGTCAACCTGCCCTTCAAAGTCCACGCCATTGTCAACGAGGTTGGTAAGACCAAGGTGGAATATAGCATAGCTATCCGCGCGAACTATGGAAGCAAGCTTTTTGCAACGAACGTCGTTGTACGGGTACCTACGCCACTCAACACGGCGAAAATCACGGAGAGGTGTACCCAAGGCAAAGCAAAGTACGAGCCTAGCGAAAACAACATCGTCTGGAAGATCCCGAGATTTACTGGACAGAACGAATTTGTGTTGAGTGCCGAAGCGACTCTGACGAGTATGACGAACCAAAAAGCATGGTCGAGGCCACCATTGAGTTTAAATTTTAGCTTGTTGATGTTTACGAGTTCGGGGTTACTTGTAAGATATTTGAAGGTGTTTGAGAAGAGCAATTACTCTTCGGTCAAGTGGGTGAGGTACATGACAAGAGCGGGATCTTACGAGATACGGTAAGTCTTCTGAACTTTGGCTCTGGGTATGTTGTGCTGACAGGTTCTAGATTTTGAGTATTCTTCATGGCGTTTAGGTGGAGTAAGCATAGCATGGGCGTCGCGGAGACTAAACATAATGAAAGTCTGATTGATCTATCATCACCTCGGTCTCATGAATGTGGTGACGGCTCGCCAGGCACTCAGGAATACACCAATCAAATTATGGCAAAGAAACGTTGCACGGTATAAGAATGCTGACACGAAAAGAACAGAGACCAGAGACTCGAACATATAAACCTGTCAATGGGCCACAACATATCAACTGTCCACCTACTTCCAAACATGATCCAGAAACTCTTTCGTGGTGCAAATCCGTGTACCATCAACAATTGTCCCCCTACATTGGAGCTTCGTCGACCTTCTCCTCTTGCCAATCAGGAAATCCGAACCCGCCGTCCGGAATAAAAGCTCTCTCTCCTCTCGGCGGGATATCGATGAAGATTGCAGCATGGGAGTAGTGCCACGAGAGACTATAGTCATTTCCATACTTCAAGTGCACCATAGCGACGTCCCATCCTGCCGCAGCAGCTTCGTTAAGCCACTGTACATTTCTGATCTCTTCTAATGGCCAATTGCTCTTGATTTGCTACTCACATCATTAGCTTCCTCTAAGAAAAGCAAACCAACAGCCTGGGACGAGGAGGGGAGTCTAGACGCCAGGAAGTGAAGCGAAAAGGCCATACATACATCAGCAAGCAGATCCCCATCCGTATCCTCCGTCATCATAATATCCTCAAACCTCGCCCCGAACCTCGTAATATCGACCCGTCTCGCTTTCCACGAATCGTACCCCTCCCCTTGCCTATAATCAGGGTGTTTCTTATACTCGACATCATCGTAATCCGTGTCTTCGCGTGACCAGGCGTCGTTATCTAGCACGGGACTGACGCGGACTTTCATACCCAGACTACTAAAGACTGCGAAGAGGACGGCGTCGATGCCTTTTAAGGCGTAGGGCATGAGTTGGCCGGTGGTCTTGCGGGTATGTGCGTATTGGTGGGCGCAGTAGAAACCGAGTGTTCCTCCTGTTTTATTTTCGTCAGCTCCTCCATATACTTAAGGTATATTGCAAGACAGAGAGGGGAGGAATGGAATCTTAATCTTAATCTTACCTTTACTCATGAATCCAGGCATCTCAAGCATTTTCTTCGCTCCTTCGAAGAGCGGATATAGCGATGGATCAGCAGTCGGGTAACGCTGCAGTATACCGCCTGTTTGCTCGGATACGTATAGGTTGTATGTGAGCGTTACTCGGTGGCCTGTTGTCACTGGTAGGACTTCATGTTCGCAGTCGCTATAGAATGCACACCATTTTATGGCTTTTCCGTCATCTGGGGAAGAGGATGAGGAAGCGGTGCTCCAGTCGAAGATCGAGACGTGTCCTTCGTGGGAGATGAGAAGTTGGCCGCCTGGGTTTGGTGGTGTTAGTGTTAGTGTTTGGGGTTTGGGATTTATATAGAAGGATGAAAGGGGAGGAAGTGAACAAACCTTCATGAGCACAAGGTAAGCAGACAACCAAACTCCCGAACTGAGTCGCTCTCCGTGGCGTATCAACATGTTTCTGAAACATGCCCGATGGGCCTGAATAAACCTATTTCTCTCATGATCAGCATACCCACCTATGTATATACTGCTAACGCAACAAGCAGGAAAATCAACAAAGCAACTCACGTTCAATTTATACAACTCGGTTCTAACCCCTCGATGCTCTTCTCTCCCGACCCCTGCACTCAGTCCTGGAAGCAGAACCTGCTTGACTGCATCGAGGATACCCAGGTCGGTGGGGTGAAAATTGGTGCTGAAGTTGGCGGCGTCGAGGTTTCCTGCTTTGCGGTATGTTTCGTCGAGGAAGTCGCTGCCGTTGAAGCCGAATGTTGCGGGTTTGCAGGCGTGGAGTAGGTGGGTTAAGGATGTATTTGGGTTGTTGTGGTGGATGTTTGAAGGAAGAGGGAATGTGATTTTGTTAATAATGGGTAATGGGGTGATGTTTGTAGAAGTTGGAGTGGAAGGGGTGTCGAAACGGAGGGTTATAGGTGGTGAAGTTATGGTTGCGTTGGCTGAGTCGAGGTTTTGTTCTTTATCTTTGCCTTTGCTTGTTGGTGCGGAATTAAGAGACGTGATGGGGATACTTCCTCCCAAGCAATAAGACGCTGTGGACTGGTAGCCTGACACGGCTGCTTTGAGGTCTTCGAGGAGGAAGGTGGATGTCAGAGCTGCTAGGGATTTACTGCCTTGGTTGATAGCACTGGAGACTCTTGGCGAGGCGGGTGAAGAGGCATGAGAAGGGATTACTGTTGCTGTATCGGAATCTGAATCTGACTCGTCATTTTGGTCGTTCACTGTGGGGTTTGCGAAGGCTTTGCGGGGGATTGGAGGAGGTGGCATTAATTTGGAGGAAGAAGACGATGATGCCATTGTCTCTTTCTTGAAGACCTCCTTGAACGAATATACAAAACCAGTTCTCAGTGCTACTCAATAATAATATGCTGACTTCCAAGTATACGGAAGGAGATGAAGCTAGACCCAGCAAATGGACATCAGAAGAGCAAGCGAAAGGTGGCCATTATATATAATGACTCAATTCCCGTCACAAAAGAATGACTCCCGTTCTGTAGGCATCAGCACTCTATCTTCTAATTTCCTTATCGCGAAACTAGACACGAAGACACATGATCGTTTCCTTTACGAAGTCATATCGATAGGGGTTTATTTTGGGATGTTTGGATCTCGCTAAAGGATGTTGCCTGGTCTTGCCTAAAGGGCAATGCAAGGGGTTATTTATCTCTAAGTTCGAGCAATATGAGATTGAACTTCTTGTTAATCAAGTAAACTAGAGTCTCTTCTCTTCTGGTAGTTGTTCTTCTTCCAAAATTGGAAGTTGTGGCTGCCTCCAAGATCAAAGTCTACAGTAGTTCAAGTCACGTGATATTGAAAATGATAGCGATTCTCAAACCCCCTATCTAGATGGAGGTTGAAGAGGCTGCACACATACTTGACTCCTTTCCCAGCCATCTGAGAGAACGTGGGGGTCACACTTGGGACGATAGGTCACAGTGCAGAGATTAAATGCTTCTTAGAGTAGAGATATGTAGATCCTCAAGATAGCCGAGATGGAAAGGGATGACGAGAGGGACCGCGACTTTTCGTCGCGGTGAATAAGAGCAGACGGCTGGAGATTGGCGTTCGGGAGATCTGATTTTATTTACATAGATATTTTGCACCGAACTCATGTGGCGATTTTGTGCGGGACGCTTCGAGAAAATGTCGTTTTTCACGATTGATGGTTGAGGTTTTCCATCGAATACATTTGTCCTTCTAACACAGTAGGTGGCCCTGCATAGAGATGGTTTCGCTATCTAACAACAAAAACAATACGAGAAGAAATCTTATCTTAATGCAAAGATGTCTCGCATCCATTCTCAAGAAGCCCACCCCACGGTGGCATTCACACGCCACTCCATTCCTCGTGGGATATCAAGCGATGTCCACAGCACAGGCGAGTAAACATATAGAAGTCCACACTTACCTACTCCTTCCTACCCTACCACTCACCCACCCAGCTCTCAATCGACAGCCAGTACTCGACAGTTCGCGCCTAACGCCAACCGACAAACGGACTACAAAAACACCGAACGAGAAATGGACAACTTCAATCAAATCCAACTCACCAACGACCAGGCCACCAGTCCCACCAGCAGCAACATGGAAACCCCGATCCAAGCCTACGCCAACTCCGTAATCTTCTCCTTCATCGGCATCCTCGTCTTCATAAATTGCGTCCTCTGCGGGATGTGGTTCTACCGTCTCTACACCACGCGGGGATTCCACCTCACCGATTTCGAGCACCTCTCGACCGAAGCACGCTCCCTAGCTCAAGAAACAAGCATCATCCGTAAAGACGTCGAGGGTGACTACTCATCCGACTTATCCGTCAAGATATTGAATATGGAACAGATTAACGCGGCTGAGGAGCTCGATAGTGGGATCCGGGTGGCGTTGAGTGCGTGGGAGGATATCATGCAGCTGGATGAGGGAGACGCGCTTGATGAGGAAGATGGCGCTGGAGGGGGCAAGATCGATAGGAAAGGCGAGAGGAGGCTGAGGGAGAGGAGGAAGAGTCATGGGAGGTATGTTATTGGATTGATGAGGGGGAAGTGTTTTGAGGGTGTGGAGAAGAGGAAGGATCTTAGTCGTGGGCTGCAGGCTATGCATCTGGAGGTGTTGTCGAGGTATGTTTCATGTCGTTGTCGTTTGCGTGTCTTGAATTGGCTTTGGGATGTTGTGCTGTGCTGATGGATGCGGTGTAGGAAAATTGATGTTCAGTCTAATCGGATCAATCGTCGCTTGGCGAGTGGGAGTAGTAAATATGGCATCCCTAGAAAGGCAATGGTGAGTTGATTTTGCTCGCTTACCGCCCTCTGCCAAATCTAACATGAGCATCTAGCCGGAAAGGTTTCGCTCACTCTCTCACGCGCAGTCGCCCGATGACTCTCCCATGGTAAGCTCCCCTATTCGTGTACTATTAACCTTGCTAGGTTGTTAACGCGTCCCTAGCAGCATGAGAAGTGCGTATCTTCCTCGTCTTCTCCAACCCACTACTCAATCGCGCCGAGCTCCACGAATTCTTTGCTCCCTTCACCTGAGCGATCTGCGAGTTGTCCCGTTCCAGATGATGAGAGGTACGAGATGCTTGGGCCGGTGCAGAAAGAACGCACTTATGTGTAAACGCAAAGGGTCTGTTCGGTGGCCAATCGCCAAAGTTGTCCGGTCTGTAAGCGACATTCAGTTTAGAAGAACACAGTGGCTGGCCGATTGCTGTCCAAGATCTTGTGCTTTCCGCACGCGGCTGGTCATGCAGCTGCTGGCCATCGGTTATTTGTTTTTGGAAGTTGTTGGTGGTGGACTGCAGGCTTTCTTGGCTGCTTGGACATGGTTACCATGGAACGTTCGTTCTGTTTGTATAATCTCAGCTGCAAGATTCGGGTGTTCTGTTTGGCTTACACTGAGCATTTCGGTGGCATTCCTTTGATTTCTCTTCATTTCTCGGTCGGTTAGTGAAGCGTTGGCTATTTCAAATTAGGTTTTGTTTGACTTCATTCGCGTTCAATCCCCAACCTTCACGTTGTCAATTCCACTCAGTAAGTGCAGCAACACACCAACAGTATTCGTTGTATCCTTGGACCATTGCTTTACGTGGTTCTTAGTGCAGCTTCGTTCTCCCACTCCCTCCGAATGGCGTTTTCCTATTTCTGCAGGTAATTTCGAATTCCCGACTTCGCGTCTTGTCTGTCACATCGGCCCCAATTGCCCTGGCCCTCCAAGGACAGGTATCTCACTTCCATGCGCGTGCAACCTCGGGTCCGGTCAAAATTCGACTCGTCAGGTAATCTAGTAGTTGCGATCTCTCATCAAATGTTGACTGAGTGGTCTGTCAGCGCGCTTTCTCGTTTATCCCCCTTTGCACCCCCTCCTTTTCGATTTGATGCGGTCGCAACGACTCAACCATTTCGCGTTGAATATATGCATGCAGGTTTCCGGGTTCCCAAGCGCATATGTACTTTTAATATAGGCTGTACGACGTCCGACGAAAGTTTCCTGTGTATTTATGCTCTCAGTCCCAGCCACAAACACTGCCTTCCTATTCCAGCCTCCCGTTCGAGAGTTTAGCGAGTCTCGGGTTGGAATAATAGGGGTTTGCGAGCACTCGTGTCTCTTGCTGGTCTTTGCTGGCCGAAGAGCATGAAAGCCCCTTTTCTCAACATCAATAGGAAGGCGGAGTATATGTTTTTGTAGGAGTTTGAATTTTGCACTTTGTGCTCGTTCCAGAGTCATGGCACTATGTGGTATGGATTAGCTCTAACAGTCATCCTCCAGTTGACTGACCTGCTCGGCTTTCCAATTTCGCTCAGCGCCGGGGAAGCCGCAGTGCTGCCATGCCTCAGGCGTGGGTGGGTGTAATATGGAAGTTACCTTAGGGAGCAACCCAAACTTTGAATCACCAAAGCAACAAATGGCCTCAACGCATCGCTTCGGGAATGCTCCTATTTCCAGCTGGCTGGCTGCGGAGCAAATGCATACGTCCCTCCATATGCAAGCCTCACCTCCTGCAGCTCGCAGACAGTGTGCTTCCCACCACGCCACACAGAACATTCTGTGCCGTCCCGTCGAAGCCGGGGTAACTTCCCGAACTAAACCACAGGCCTAGTGTCCGGGCTGATGTGTCCCTTCAAAGCCCCAAACAAACGGTTCATCCACAGTGCTGGTACCAATCGAGCCCCCATGCTGGGCTTTGGCGATCTTGGGGATGCCCTCATTCGCCCTCATTCGATGCTATGTCCCGCAGCCCCTGGAGAATGCCAGCGTGCGCTGCTGATTTGCGCAACAAGCGGGCCCGTATCCAATTTACAGTCTAGTGCCATCCCATTAAAGGCCAGGATCGACCCGAGGGAGAGGTCGGCGGAATCCCGACTGCTTGGGCTCCCTTCCTCGTCTCTGAGCAACCTTGAGTAACCCTTAGGAAATATCCTGTTGCCTGCCTTGCGGCCGAAGTACGACTGCGATCACAACCACGACAACGACGACAGCATCCCCGTCGCCTCAGTATCACGACATGATGGACGCTGACGGAGCTATCGAGGTGGTGAGACAGCCAGCATATACAGACGTGGGGAAGCCGAGCTGACATATCTGGAAAGCGCACCAACGAGGCTGGGTCATCGTCGCGGTCTTCTGGGTACGAAGTGTAAGTTCTCCAGCAACATGTTTGATATGTCTTCAAGACTAGTCGACTCAAGTTAAACGGATTTAGGGGAGATACTTTTTCAGTAGACTCCAGTATCACGCAGTATCGAATCGAGAACGGTCGGCGCTACCACGCCTACAAAGATGGTTTATATTGGTACGATGCTAGACCGACATGGCAATGCACCCAATACTAACGGTGAAATAGGGCCCCAAATGATGAAAGACAGAATGAAAATCTTGATATTAGGTAATTCATCTCAATTAGGCAAAGGTGACTCGACTGATTCAAGACTCAAAGCCACCACAAGTACCTACTTTGCCTTGACCACAACTTAGTTCTTGCGCCTATCGACGGCAATATTGAGGTGAGAAATCTTCGGATCGAGTCAATTGAGTAGATGAAGCTTACCGGGACTCTTCAAGCGGGCACTAGACATTGGAACGGGGACCGGCATTTGGGTTTGCAATTCCCCCTTCCAACTTGATCGGCATTCTGACACTACGAGATAGGCAATAGACTTTGCAGACGAGCATCCAAACACTGAAGTTATTGGGACAGACTTGTCCCCTATTCAGCCATCCTTAGTGTTCGTCTCTGTTTCATTTTCCAGCCGTCCCTGCTAACTTTCGTGTGCCAGTCCGCCGAATTGCAGATTCGAAATCGATGATGCCAGTGACGAATGGACTTATCCAACGAACTACTTCGACTTCATTCATATAAGGGCTTTGTTTGGATCCATCGAGGATTGGACTGCGTTGTACGAACAAGCGTTCAGGTGAGCTTGTTTTCTGGGGTAGTGCACGATGGAGGAAGATACCACCCACTGACTAATTCAGACACCTTAAACCCGGTGGTTGGATCGAACATGTGGAAGGCTCAATTGAGGTATATCTCTCCAGGTCCCGAATGTTCGGGGTGACATAGCCAATTTTGCCATCGCGGCTGGGAAGGGCCTCGAAATTCCCTGCACTGACTTCCCTTCAATTTGTTCAAACACTGACCCTGAACCTTTGTAGATCAAATCCGACGATGGAAGTCTTGCGGCTGACAGTCCCATGAGAACTTTTACAAGTGTATGTTTCCCAGTTTCTAATCGACTCTCGTAGTGAGAGGTTCTGGGCTGTGAGCTAATACTAGACAGCTTTTCGCAGAGGCAGGAACCATAACTGGCCAGATTTTCAATGTAACGGACATCATGAAGCCGAAGATTACAGAAGCAGGTTTTGTGAATGTCGTCGAGCAGGTATTTAAAGTTCCACTCGGGGGTTGGCCAGCCGATGCAAAACTCCGAGAATTGGGACAATGGGCTCTGTTAGGATTCAATACCGGGCTGGAGGGATACTCGCTGGCCACTTTGACCAGAGTGTTGGGGGTAAGTGATCCATAAATGCGGCTGTCGTGAGACACCTACTGACGACAGCACAGTGGAGTCCGGCTCGAGTTCACGTTTTTCTGTAAGTACCTTCTTCAGCTCTCCTAATTCAAACTGTTCACGGCTGATGCTATTCTAGGGCACAATTACGAGTGGCAGCGCGAGATCGAGGAACTCACTCGTATCATGAGATCAAAGTTGTCTATGCTCAGAAACCCCTTCAGTAGTACTAATGTAATGATTTGATAACTCGGGCTGTTTCTCCCAAGACTTCGTTGTTTATTTCTCTTCTTATCTCGAGTTTGGCCAAGTTGACCCGATCCCGCACTTCAATTTTAGGGCTGAAAAGTTTCACCAGGCTATACTTGCCATGCATCACGCCAGATAGAGTATTTCAGTGCGGACTGGTTTCGAAGTTGTGGATATGGATGTCTTTGTCGGTGGGCTTCCCTTCGGCAAATTTCCCTATCCAACGGAACGCAGCGCAAGCCTGGCCCCTTCCAACCCACTCTGCAATTGCATTGAATCCCCTCTCATTCGTCGATTTCCGAATTGTATCCTCTTTTTGGGATGGATTTCGAGGTGGGCCCTGGGTTCTGGATCCCGGTGTCGCAGGTTTGCTGGGTCGCTTAGTGTTTTGACCCTGCTTGGCATTGTTGTTTGACGTTTGGCAGCTAACTATTTCCATCCATTCTGCGAGGCATTGATGAATTTCTAGCAGGCATGGCGTGGCTTAAAGCCGATAACCTTTTTTGCCAGGCCCAGGAATATCTCTTCAGACGGCGGCTCCATTGGTGAAGCGCCCCAAGATTCGTCACCAGTTGCTGTTTACGTGGTGTGTTGAGGAGGATGAACCGCGTGGATCTACGACTTCAAAACTTGCGTCGTGTAATCGTCCTCAGATCGCAGAAATCAGACGCGAACCACTCGTGGCTCATAGAAAACTTGAGATCTAACGTTTCAATACAATGATTTCATCTCAAGTCTTGAAAAACATTTCAGCCACATCAGACCTATCATGACTCTGGTCTGGACTGGGAACACTAAAATTGGGCGATGCATGTTCAATTGCTGCACCGTGCTCTGGACTCCTCCGGTCTCCCCTAGATTGTGCATACAAGAGCCTCCACGAAGAGGGGCCATTCCACCCAATGAACGTCTCTACTCGGACGACATTCCTATCTAGTATCTCGATTCGTCTATCACCAGCCTCGTTTCCCTGTATGCACGCTGGGGATCCGTCTAAACCAACCCGGAAGTGAGGATGCAAATATGGGTACAAGAATCCACTATCGTCAATCTGCTGCGTACGCACATATCCCACGCCTTGTTCAATGGAAAGTACTGTATTTGCTGTGAAACTAACCCCCACAGCCGAATCTATCATACTGCGGCCCAGTGGGAATGCCGCCCGACGACGGGATGGACGATCCACCAACCCGTCTACTTTCCACTTTTTGGAGAAATGTCAGTTGGGTTAAGTATCTGGGTGTTGCCCGTTTCTTTTTTGAAATGCTCTCCCCACGCTATCGTCTTTCAGTCATACCGTTTCCTTTCTTCGTCTTCTTCCTTTTCGTCTTCTTTCTTCCTTTCTTGCTTTCCCACCTCATCGCTGGCGAGTTATTTACTTTCTCAACAGCACCACCTTCATTTACTTTCGATTTGCGGACATTTCGTTTCGACAACAAAGGGATGAACTGGAGTTTCTAAACTTGTTTCCTAACGTTTCTTTGTCGGAGATCGGCGTCGGAAAGCTTGGGAGACGAGTTTTAGCGAGTCTATACACAAGCAAGCAACCATGCCTTCGTGGGGTGTTTTACAAGATCTGAAGTACCCATATGTATGTTTGCTGTCTCAACCTACCTTGGCGATTCAAACTGATCGAGTCGCAGGTACCAGGAACAGTCAACCTCAATGAAGAAGTCAGCGCAGGTATGTAGGATACGCTCCCTACCTCGGATACATGAGTTAACCGTCTTCGTCGTACAGAGAAGCTCGAGGATTGGGAATATGAGGAACCGAAGAAGCGAGGAGATATTGTGCTCAACCCACAACCGACCGACAGTCCCAATGATCCGCTCAACTGGAGCACCGCGACAAAGATGTCGATCCTGCTCATTCTTTCCTTGACGGCTGGTGTCACCGTTTCCCTCGGACCCATGATCACAACAGGTCTGGAAGATATCGCCAAAGACTTTGGCGTCACAACCGATCAAGTCTCATTCAGCGTCGTCGGATTGCTACAACTTACAACTGGAGGCGGTACATTCTTCACGGCGGCAGCGGCAGCTGTATGGGGAAAGAGACCAGTGTTCATCATATCAGCATTTGCGCTTTTCGGTACAAGTGCATGGGGTTTCTTCGCTGGGAGTTTCTTGTCCTTGACTATGATGAGAGTCATTCAGGGTTTCGCCGCAGCTCCTCTCGAGACTCTCGTCAGTGCAACTGTATCCGAACTCTTCTTTGTCCACGAAAAAGGCAAGATGCTGAGTATCTGGAACTTGTTCGTCATGGGTGGTGTCAAGCTCGGGTAAGTATCTCTGCTTTCATGTTCCATCTCCTACTAACACCACCTAGTCAACTCATTGCCGGCTTCATCATCCAAAATCTCGGATTCAAGTTCACATTCGGTATCTGCGCAGTTATCTATGCTGGTATCATCCCAATGATGTACTTCTTCGTCCCGGAAACCGTTTTCTTCCCCAAAGATCCCGAAACTGAGATTATTTTCGACAAGTCCTCGCTCCGAGTCTATGAGATCGTCCTTCCTGAACCGAAGAAATCCTACAGCGATCGACTTCAGATCTTCCAAGGCAGAATCTCCAAGGCTGGTTTCTGGCGCTTGTCGTTCAAGCCTCTTCCTCTCATTACTTTCCCAGCTGTCATTTACGCCTCTTTAACTTACTCTGTCTACGCCGCTGGTCTCACTCTTATCGCTCTTCTTCAAGACACCATTTTCTCCGCCCCTCCCTACAACCTCAATGCATCAGCCATTGGGCTCACCAATCTTCCACTCTTCGGTGTCGGTCTCGTTGGCACCCTAGTTTCCGGCTACTGCGCCGATGCCGTCGTGCAGTTCATGACCAGACACAACAAAGGCGTTTACGAGCCAGAATTCCGCCTTGTACTCATGATCGTAGCAGCCAGTCTCAGCACAGTGGCCTACGTCGGATTCGGATACAGCGTCGCGGCCGGCGCACCAATCTACATCCCCATCGCCTTCCTCGGTGTACAAACGGCTGCCGTCCCTTTCGCCACCAGCTCCATGTTCACATACGTTATGGATTGCCACGCCTCGCATGCCGCACAGGCATTCGTGACCATGAACTTCATCAAAGCCCTCCTGTCCCTCGTCATGAGCAACTTCGTCAACGGCTGGTTCGAGCAGGCCGGTCCCAAATCCGTCTTCACCATCGTCGCTATCGCGAATCTCGCCGTCTCAGCTTTCTCGCTCCCGATGTACATCTTCGGGAAGCGACTTCGCAGCAAGATCGCACGCAGTTCGTTCCATCAGAAATTCTAGATGGGGTGGATATTCCATTCTCCCTTGTACAGTACAGAAACATAAACAACACTGGAATTATCGGAGCTGGCGCAAATACATAGAATGGGATGGGATTGGAAATATTCACGGCATTTACGAACTTTTTAGACGATCATTGGATATGATCTGGGTGGAGTAGAACTTCAAGTGTATATATATTTTCTTGACTGAGTTTGATACTTGTATATATTATTCTTTCCTTTCTTCTCGGTGGGCGGGCAGTTACTTCAGTTGTCTCTGAGATTCAACAAGTACCCTCACAACAAACAACAATACTGTATGTACATAGATCAAAAATTCTCTATCCCTCGGTTTTACGCATGATAGTTTCCGTATCAATTGTCGTCGTCGTCACTAAACTGGAGGCATGGTATTACGCGTCTGTGGATTTACCTTACCTACCTCCAATCGATGTCCCCCTGTGCCCCTGAAAGTCGTCCGATATTTATTTACAGTGCTGTACTTGCCTGACGTTACGCGTGATGAGTGATCCAGATTGCCGGGTCCGAAGCCAGCCCTGATCCATTCAATGCCAAACCATGCAAGTTTCAGCCTCCCTCCCGAGCCTCGTCCCAACACGTCAAGCTTCCAAACTCTCTATTTTAAGCTCAAGAGTATAATTTTAGAATCGAAAGTCTATCTTATTTTACACCTCACCTCTCTTCTCGCCATTATTGCAAGATAACGGCAGATATAGCTTCTATAGTATATCGTTATAACTAATCATCAACATATTGATTACAAACTTCCTCGGCCTTCAAGGTCTGTTCCTCTTGTACGAAACTGCCCGTGAAACTGCAGAACTACACGACCCTGCTCACGACACAGGTTAAAATTAAAATCTAGCTAATCTGGTAGATCCTTAGCCAAGCACCTGGCAAGTCATGGCCAAACAGTCGCGAATCCGGGGGATGGACAAGAAAGAAAACAGCCACAATATACGCCACACACGCTCTCCAATTTAACCCACACGTGTACCGGTTCCAACCCCTTGGGTCTGCGGAATGGAGTAGAGTTCACCAACGCAGATTCCGTTGCGAGATACCAGGATGGGTGGTCTGTTACGAAGATGCTAAAAAAAAAGGGAAAGGGTCAAGGGATATTGAGTAGCCGCCGAGGAAGCGGAGGAATGATGTGATGTTGCACTTGCTTAGCTATCTTCGACACACAGTGTCGGCTATGTACATTCTGTGAGTACAATCGTGCTTGTATGCTACATCGTAGTCCGGCTTCTTCTTGAAGTTCGACATCGACGATCATGGATATGAAGGAAAGTTCAGACGTCACGAAAAAAGAGGACGTGGATGCTGTACTCCAGGACTTCGATCAGTTAAAAGCTTCCATGTCTCCCATACCCTCTCTCAATCCACTCCAACAACCGTCATCCAATTTCACAACATATTCATATTCTATCAAAAGTCCAATGTTGAACATTTACTACAATCACTTTCGACTACACGAACGTTGCCGTCGCCACTTTGGCAGTCCTGGCCACTTTCTTCGTTGGAAGCAGCGCTGCTCCACTGAATGCCAACATTGAAGCCATCGAAAAGCGCACCAACCGCCTGGTATCCTCGACAAAGCTCTCGAAAAGCGATACAATCGCATCATGAGATGGGTGTTATCCTCGACGAAGCATTGGAGAAGCGCATCAATCACAAGTTAGATTTGCCTGGTGTGGTTGATGGGGCTCTTGAGAAGTAGGCTGGAAAGGCCCATCAACTTCGATAATCAGGGTCTCGTTGGTACAGGAGGTCCTTCCAATCACCAATACCACTGGCGAGGGATGACTTCAACCAGGACGGTCCGAGAAGCTTTATGGGTGGGGGGTTGAGGGGAGTTATGGATGTTTAAGGAGTGCGATAGTGTGGGTTTAGGGAATGTGATTGGATACACTCAATTTGGAAGAAATAAAGAGAATTTCTCCTCGTCTGTTACTTTCAAGCTTAAGAAAAGGATGCGTGATGAGACCTAACATTCCAATGTGAAGCAACTGAGCAACGGAGTATGATAATACGTTCCCTCCCCGCCCTTGCTTCAGGTCCACAGAGAATGCACGTAAATCGCAAGCTTTACTGAAAGGTTAACGAATGGAGACACTGGACTGGTACCATAGTGGAGGTACATGACATAAAGTAGTGGGTGGTCCATGTCCATGTCCGTGTAGATCCATTTCTGGCAAGACACGAGGCGAGAGTCAGCCCCTGATACCTCTTAGGCATCCATTTAACGAGACATGTTACAACAGTACAAAGACCACGCATCTCCTGCGTCTCCTGTGTTCATTATTATTTGATTTCTCTTTCTCTCTCCACGCCATCTTGACAGCAAAGGCGAGAGAAAATAAACAAAGTGAAACTCCACCCACAACAACGAACCGCGTCGGCAATCAGCAGAAGGCCAAAAAGAAATGCCTAGTTTGATACATGGCAGATCCATCAAAGGGTTTCTGGCCGCTGGGCCAGAACTCCCCAAGGCTTGGTCCAAATGTATTTATTCATTACTTTTCACAACCTGGGTATCTAATCCTCCGCGCAGAATTCCTTGAAGTCATTAAGCGAATCTTCTGTCCCTTGGCTCCATGGCCCCGTTATCGTTACTATTTCTAGTCGTCCAAACCCTTAAACCCCTCGTCTGGAAGGACTTTCCGTAAGATTACCACTCTAGAGGGCCGAGCCTGTTATCGGTATACAATCAGATCCACCGCTCTTCTTTCATACGGCATCGTCACTGTTCTCCCTCGAATTGAGCAACTCATATTGTTGGGTATTTTTCTGTTGGCGACGAAGTGCAAAAATCCTTGATGACTGCTTCTGGAGCATCTCGCGATAAGTCCAGGCGAAAAATCCAATGAGCAGGAAGAAACAGAGCGAGACCAAGATCTGGAAGAGAGAAATGGGGATCTGAGAATATGTTAGCTTTTCTTCAATCGTTTCTGTCTCTAAAATTGGCATTGCTGACCTCTTCCTCAAAGGTGCTGTCAACCGTGGCGGTATATCCCAGCACCTCACCCCCCTTATCGAGAGCCGCAACTCGAACGAATCGGCGTTCCCAGCTATCACGCACGAAAACGGCCTCGAACCCATCTTTGACTACCTCCTCAACGATGGCAAATCCGTCATTAGTCGCCTTCAGCGATTTCGCACTTTCCAGTCTCCACGCCGAAACCTCGGTTGCTCCGTTCCAACTGGCGAAAATCTGGCCAGCGAAGACCTTGATCGCAGGGGGTGTTTTCGGCTTGCCAACCCACTTGCTCTTGAATGTGCGGTACGATTTCACCCAGCCGAAATCGAGGATCATGAAGAATAGCGATGCGCCGAAATGTGTAGTGCACAGAACTTCGCCATCAGCTGTGAATTCGGTGTACGCTGGAGTGTTTCCCCAACCAATCATCACGTTCCCGCTCTCGGGGATCACCTGCATGGAGCCTTGCGAGATTGAGAGCACGTTGTCGGGGTGCTTGTAGGTCTGAAGGAGTTTGACCGTCATTTTGTCGAAGTCGAATTGAACCAACATGCCCCGGCTGAATTCTGATAGAGGATGGAAGACATTTTTCGCATGGTTGTCGTAGAACGACATGGTGTTGTTTCCCCTCCATCTGGCGTGGTGCTGCCATTTGAAATTCGAAGCATACCCATCAGAAAGATCTGTGAAGTCACTGTGTTTCCCCCCAAGACTCCAAAGTATATTTCCAGTTGAATCGAGGTAATAGATGGAGCGCATATGCCGAGATGAGATGAGGTAGTTGCCCAAATCATCCTTCTCAACACTATTCAGGTGGAAGAAATCCCAAGCGGTCTCTTTTGTCTTCCCATCTTTATGTCTTAACTTGAACGAATGGCTGAGCGGGACGTGATCGGAGGCGCGCCATTGGAAGAGCAATTCGCCAGTAGCTATGTCAACTTCTTGGAACAGACAGTCGTCAATCCAGCATTGCCCGTCATATCCAACATCCGAGCAATCGACTTGTTTATCTTGATATATTGTGAACAGCGCAGTTCCATTTTTGGTAATTTCGAATTCGTGGAGATCGCCTCCCATGTCAATGTCGACTGAATTTATGGTATGGGCGACTTCGTAGGAGGAATCGAGCTATCAGCAGTTAGTCATGCGCATCCCCAAATTATGTTGATAGCTTACCATATAGTAGGAGCCATTAGAATGCGGTCCATGGCTTGTCCCAGACCAAAAGGTCAAGAAGTCTTCCCCTTTGTACCTTTGAACCTGCAGGTTCATTGCTTGTCCAAACTTCCCCTCCGACCATACCAAATTCCCCCTTGGGTCGAGTATTACCGGGCCTGGATTCGGAACATTCACACCTCGAGGACTCAGCAGAATGAGCGAGCCATCATTGTCACATTGAGGATCCCATTGCGATATCTGCGCCCAGGGCGTTGGATGGCCAAGAGAGACGTAGTTTTGGGTCGGATAAACTCCATAGAAGCCCAGATCGTACGCGTTCAAGGAGAACGCTCTAACTGCTGCAGGGAGAGCTGTTAGAAGGGCGAAAGAGGACCTCATTGTGGGGATTTTGAATCAACAAATGCTCGTCGTCGCCGGCATTCGGGGAATGTAGAGAGAAGAGGAGGAAGTCCTCCGTGACCAAGATACGAGAAGCATTTTCATCTGATAACTGCCATGCGCATCCCATCCCATCTATCGCGATGGGGCAGTGCAATCCGCCAAGATATCGGAGTCGGATTCGTGTTATTGCGTCTCTTCTTGGATGCCATTTGCCAATCAAAGAGCGTGGGGACGATCTGATTGCTGTATGGGGGAGGAATTGCAAGCGTTGCAGAACGCCAGCCGCGTCATGACAGCTCCTTGGCAGCCCACTTTCCTGATCCGAGCTTGATCTTGGAGATCTTGGAACTCGGTAAAGTTAAGGGGCTACGCCGACGGACCGTTGTCCGACTTGTTATTTTCTCTTTTCCCCTCACTATCGATCTTTCTTGAACGAGAGTGATGCTTTTCGTCCTGCGCTTGCTTTGTTGACTTTCGGCTGGGGCAAATTTTCAAGTGAAGCGAGAGAGAAAGCCGAGGCGAGCTGCTGTTAGATGTCAAGTCCGCACGTGTTGGCCACATGATTTTTACTTCTTTCTTGACTTCTTTGCGGATTGCATGTCCATTGACTGTTACTAACTGAATACTATTTGAAGAGGGGCTAACCCGATATCTGTGGTTCTAAACACGAGAGTTTATTGATAAGTGATATTTCGCCAGACCCAAGCTGCCGAGGTGTTCTGTCGGCCGACAACTCGCTCCGAAGTCTGTTCTCGGGTCTTCCCATGTCATCCTGGACCGAAACTAATATTTATGATCAAGAGAAGGACGGAGAATCGGGGATCTCTGCTAAAGAATCAAGTTCTTCAATAGTCATAATATTAACAGAATTGTCTGGAAGTTGTCTCCGAAGAAGATCCTCTCCACAGTTGACACAATATTCCACTCGTTCTTCTTAGTCTCGAGTTCATTCAGCTGCTGCCGAGTTGGACTCTCCAAGTCTTGAGATGTCCTGAATCTTGGAATATTTGCCCAACAGTTTGTTAAAACTTCTTCCTCTCCTACTTTTTTCCGTTCTGATAGTGTAGCTTCCTTCCCTGTGACAATACCTCTATCCTCGAGGATACATCTGACATCTACGAAGGAGACATTGCGTCATCTCTAGCACACGAATTTCCGAATTATTTTCTCGTATTTCCATGCTCTGGGAACTGTTATAATGCAGTCATCATCTCAGATACATTCAAGTTGCTGTGCATGTGACAATTCTTTGTTCTAGCAGATGGTCGTCTGAGAAAATGCACACCGGCTGGAAAGGAACAAACACAGCAAATCACAACAAGTTTGAGAGAAACCCGAAACTCAATGATGCCCAGCCAAATCAGCTCAGAGCGAAGAAAAATAACTTCACTCAAAGTGGCAAGTCCTGCGAGTGGCACTGGCCAAGAGTTCGTGCAAAAGGATCTGTACTACCATCGCCAGTTCTCATAGGTGGAGAATATATAACAAAGATACTGAGGACATCTTAATATATTAGATTACCTGCAGATTATTTTCGAAGAAGTTCTCGAAGTTTACATGTAAGAGATTTGTTCTGGTTGTACTGAAGGAAAGATCTGACGATCGAGCTAGGACCGGACCGGAGGGCGTCTCCGGGTGCAGAGCCTCCCAAGAAAGTCAAATTATCGAACTAGACGACTTATACGATGTGCATCAACGTTAGTCAGTTTAACTGTACGAGTGAAAATTATGTGGATAAGATTGGGGGAAATGTGCAGGAAAGGTTTGCGAGCGAAAGTCTTGATTTTGACCAATTCCGTCGCAAACGACCTTTTGTCCGCTTGTCAAATGCGCTTCGCCACGACTACATATTGTCATTAGAAAAAAGGGAGTGCGATATTGAAAATATACCTATATGCTAGCTGGTGCTTCGCTCTGCTGACTTCTTTCTCGTATAGGCTCGGTATTTTGAGTTCAAAATGTAGAGCGACGGGTAAGCGGGTGCTTTGTAAACATCGTCGACTTCATGTGATTTTGCTGTTGCATAACGTTTAAGCTGGTCCCCCCCATAGCGGACAATCAAGAAACCCCAGTTCTAGAACTAGCAGGTTACACCATCAGCAGTCTATCCAAAAATCTCGGCCAAAACGAGAAGTGAGGATGGCTACCTAAGGATGGAGATAGTTACCGTTAAATATTCCTGATCAAGGACAGCCGGTTTAAGAATGTCAATTGCGTGTACCTAGCTGTACAATTTCTTCAAAGTGTTCACAGTGAAGTTTGATAGTAGGTTATGAAGTCACTCTTTGACCTCAACATTTTTGAACAAACAATATTTTGATGGTTTGTGAGTTGATTGGAAGCCAGGTATCTACTTGCCTCGGGCATGGACTTAATGACTACCGAGTACAAACATGGATGGAACGCGTACAAATATAAATCAAGACTTCATAATCAATTTAACGTCCTTGTCTTCTTCGGATGCACACCTCGTTTGGTTTAGTAGTTGAAATCTTTGTCTTGCAGTTACGAAGCCAAGATATATCCTCGGTTTTGGACCTTTCCAAAGCAGGCAGAAGGAGGGGAGGGAGAAGAAGGCTGTCTCATAGTACCGGTATGGACGAGCGGAAGTTCGTATAGTTTGATGCTAGGGTACGTTTCCACGGGAATATATATCTAAGTATTCATCTCATCAACTGGAACTTCCATCTTCTCGCCATCGTCTGACCAAACTTTCACTGTCAAAGACACATCAAGTCTCACTTTATCCTATTTCAGTCCAAACACCCCGCATATCAGTAAATATGCTTACCTCCATCCACAGAACTATCCCTCTTGCTCTCGCTGCTCTCCCTTGCATTGCAGCCCTAGCAACACCTTCCTACAAGCCCCCTCCAACCACCAGCATCAACATCAGGCGACAGTCCCGCGGTCTCCTATTCGACATCCTCAACCTTCCAGTCGCAGGTATATCCATCCGCGAGATCAACATCTCCCTCATCACCTTCCAAGACGAGGTTTTCGACATCTCAAACATCTCGATCTTCGGAACTGTCAACGACGGCAGCGTGAATTGCACCTCTCCCGAGCCTGAGGCTGGAGATGAGGTCCTTGTGGGACCTGCGAGGGTTGAGCCGTCGGTGGTGGTTAATGTTGATACTATTACGGTTTCCTTGATCACGTTTGGGGATGAGGTGCTTGATATCTCTAACATTTCGATTTTTGGTGATGTTAATGATGTTGGATGCGATTAGAACCCGAGAACGAGGGCCGAGACAAAGGCCAGGGGCTCGAAGCGACACTGGAAGAGTTGGCAAGGCAGTTATCCAAGTCTTCGGAAATAAGCCTGTGGTATTCCGTTTATCTCATCTCTCTGGGAGTCTGACACATGAAGGCCTTGGGAATTAGCTAGATTTGGGGTGGGGGTTGACCAAATTTGATTTAACGAGACCTTAATCGTGGAAATAAAAGACCAGTCAGCTCTGATCTTGACCTGAAACAGTAGCCCGGTTACAGATGAAGGCATGTTTTCCCAAGAGTACCATATCGATCATTTATTAGGAGATGCACGTTGTTGATTCACCTCCATTTGAACTGAAGCTCAAATCCGAACCAACTTGATTTCGTTCCTAAAAGATGGATCGAGCTATAATTGATGACCGCCAGTGCAGAAACTCTTGACAGCATCTCATTAAATGACAACAACATAGCACAGGCTGAAGAATATAGACTTTCTAGTAGAAGTCTTCTACTCCTCCACCAACCATGAATCACTTAACGGACCTGGATTAAAAACAAAACTCGGCCAATATTCCACCCAACCCAGAAAGATCCATCAAATTCCATTCTCTAACCAGTTCCTTTCATTGATTTCAACGACAGTTCGGTTCAAACTCTGCGTTTATATCGTTTCGTAAGCTGTGAAGCTTGACCTATCTCCAACATCCTCAATTCAACTGTTTCACTCCAATGACTGAACATTCACTCATATGTAAGCTCAAGGGGTGACGGGACCTGAACAAAGCTTCACGTTAACTCCCACGGCGTAGTTGGCTTGAAAAAAATGCCCACAGCCAGATGAATCTCAAATTTACAGACACAGGCCCTGAGGTCTGTTCTACTGAAAACGCATATATATTTCACAGCTTTCCCCACTCCCAGAGGTATCCAAATTCTCAGCGCTCTAATTCATTACCAACTCACGCGCCATCTATAACAACCTGATATGAAGCGTGGACTGTGGTCAGCGCTTCTACTAAACGAGTTCGCTGGTGCTTTCAGCTGTGGCAGTCACCGTCAAGGATTGTAAAATATTTCGCATGTCTTGAAATGCACCGCATTGGCGGAGTCCTGGCCACCTTCAACTCGTCCAATTGTCGGGCGACAAGGACAGTTCTTTTCAAAAGCTCTAGAAATTTGACAGCGAATTTACCATACCATCCCCACAAATGCCTATGGCACTTTACTCCTCAACTATTCTTATTTTGGTAACCCTGATGAGAAGTGTCTAAAGGCCCCCCCCCCAAAGGATACCAGCTTCGCAGTAGGAAAATTCAAGACCTTCTCACCGCTCCACAAACAACCATATATTCTTCCTACGATTTCTTCTGATCACGGCTTCTCCTCAAAGTACCAAGTGCCGTATATATCCCAATGCATCATAGGTCTCCGAGGATGACGAGCTTGCTCATGTAATGAATGTGGAAAGGACGCGTTCGGCCCCCCAACCCTCCATTCCTTCATGCGGGGTCAGAGTAGATTCACTATCTCAGTATAAACATAATTTTTCAGAGATGGTTTACCTGGGAACTTTGAAGCTATAAATACCCCCAGTTAATTATGCTATATCTTCAAAGATACCAGAAAACGCAACAGGAGCAAATCATTGGGCATCCGACTTCCCAGTCCAGAGCAAACAATGAGATAGAGCCTATATGTTCAGAATTCAATACAAGGAGATACACACGATAGAAGAGACGCAAAGAATGGTAATGTCACGCTTCGGCGGACGGTGTGAGAAATATGGAAGAGAAGCAAGCATGACAGCAATGAGATTAACGATAGCAACGACCAACTTTCAACTTCGCTATCGAGATCTGCAAATTAATGGAGGAGTTTGACAGAGTGGCATCTCGTTCGTACTCCGGATGAGAAAGGAGCCAATAATTCCTTGTAGAGAATTGATATTCGCCATTTAGATTCAAATGGGCTCAGTCTGTCTTCCTGGGGTTTGTAGGCCTCCAATATCCACTGGGTACACTGCCTCGGAGAAACGAAACCACATCAACAATTCTAGTAATGTCATCTATTAGACAAATCGAAATAAAGTCTACTAACAATACCGTCAGAATGGAAAGGAAAACGAACATCAACGTCGTAAATAGCCATCTTTCCTCGTCCATCAATCTTGAGCAAAATAAACCAAAACAGCGGTAAACAAAACAACGCCGAGTCACAGCAGCGCAGCGGAGAACATAATTCAAATTCCACGTCAAAATTAAGAGCAACAAGCACTTCATGTCTCAGCCAACATCTCCACCCAGAATCATAATACATCACATATACCTCCACTCAACTCCACTCTCCAACCCAACAGATAAATTCCTCGACGTGCCCCCTCACCACTCATGAACAAAAACCAGAAAACCAACAAAACCAACACACCCACCCCAGCACCCTTGGTACCGGTACAAAAAGGAAACTTCCGATGAGATACCGTCGTATTGAACCCGTCCTAGCTCCTACAGTAGTAGCAGCTATCCACTCAGCTACCCACCATCCATCATCCATCCCCACCGAAGCCGGAGAAGAGGACGGCTGCATATGCAGACTCGCGCGTGCCATTCCATGCCATGCTGCGCTATGCCACACGCTGCATTAGATCAACCCTCCCATTCCCTTGATTCCCTTCCCTTCCCTTGCCTTATGCGATGCGATGCATAACATACATAACCTTACTCCGTACCATCGTTTCTTCTGTGCTGGATCCCGATCCAGTCTTCCACAACTTCATCAGTACTCCATAAATCCAAGTCAACTCCAAAGCACAACTTTAACAAAAGTAAAGCACAACACAACATAACACAGAATTAAATAAATGTCCTGCACAACTCTGGAAGGTCAAAGAGGGAAGGTGAGGAGGAAAAAAAGAGGAGGAGCGAGCAAGAAACACACAAGCCGTAAGACATGAACGTCTAAGACATCTCTCTGCACATCGACGATCTTCACCCCCGTTCCTTCCTTCCCATTCTCAAACCGTCAGTTAGTATCCAGCTAGAGCCATACAAACTCTTCCCCTTTCCAAACAGTCCCGCAGCCTCGCAATAGCTTCAACCGTTTCTCGAACCGAGCTTCTTCTCCTTTGCTTTGCACTTTTTCCGCCTTCCCTTCCCCCTTCTCTGCTCCTTCCCTCTATTTTTCCTTCCTAAACCTCACCTCACCTCATCTGAAATGTAAATTAGAAAGTTCGCTCATCTCATTTCCGATTCCTCATCTTATTCCAACCCGTCCTGTTCCATTCCATCCTCACATACGGACCCCATCCGAAAGTACATCCCACTACTGCACCCTTCCTCCACTGCCCTCCCCCCTAACCC